>JAVQIZ010037774.1:0-14463 GCA_036023535.2 Galaxias brevipinnis | reverse complement strand
CTCACAATTCCACTGAATTGACCATCACCTATTCACCTAAACCATTTATGATGTTGTATATGGTATCATTGTAATCACTGACCATCAAAACATATGGGTAGACATCACCTATTCTGTGTAATCATGTTTGGTTCAAGACATAAGATGCAAAGTACATAATTTGGTAATGGCAGAAAGCAAAATAGTCACCATGGCAACCACACGTTTTTTTTTTGCGATTGCTCGATTTATGAAAATGTTCAGGGACCCATACTGTACAAGTGTACCAAGTTTCATGCTTTTATGAAAAGTGAACATCATTTTCACTTAACACTTGGAATATTATGAAAATCTGCGAGTTTTTCCACTCGCATGGACATCAATTCAAGATGGCCACCAAACGAATCCCATGGGACATTAGTTGACCTGTGCTCGTTCTTTAGACACATCTGCCACATATAACTTTTGGATGCATTAGAACACCATGACATAAAAAAAGTTTGAAATAGTTTTAAGGGTTTGGCTACCTCTCTGCATTAGTTTACCAGCCACTCATTGAGCTGGCTAACAATGGGTTGAAGGAACCTTTGTGTTCTTTGAAAAGTAGTTCCTGGGACTGAAGGTTCAGGGGACTTTTGGTGGAAGCCCTTTTATTGAGCCAGTCAACATTTTTGCTCTGGGTTTCCAACCTGGTGGCAGCCTTTAAGAGGACAGGTTGTCTATGAATGTGTTTCCATGGATCTGTGGACTGGAAACAAGACAACAGCGAAGTATACCCTTTGGAAGAAAACAGTCTTCAAGTTATTTTAGTTTGTAAGCAGGTTGTAAGAATTTATTCAGAATTAATCATAACACAAGCATTGACAAAGGAAATATTTTGCGTTTTTCAATGAACCCTCCGATGCCAACCACTACCTAAGATGAGAGTCCTGTTCAAGGACTTTCACAGAATACTTATACCCAGGCAATAACACACTCCTGGCTTAGTATAAACAGGTTATAGCGATGAAGGAATTGAGGTAAACCGTAAAATCCGTTCGGGCCTTATCAACCAACCAGGTGCTGATCCTATTCTCGAATATGATCAAGATGATTATGTCTGCAATAACTAATATTGCAATCAATAAAGAGTAATTATGCAGAAATAAATTATTATTTTGACAATCCACCCTTTTTGTCATATAAACAAAGTGATCATCTTAACAACATCAAAAAGGTACTTGCATAATTATAAAGTAATTAACCATCAGTGGCAGCCCGACATCATGGGCCGGTAAAAAGGAAAAAGAAACATAATAAAAGGGAATTGCAAACTGAATGGCAAAAGTTACCAAAATTAGATGCTAGTAATCAAAACGCATGTCGTGAAAAACATAACAAAATGATAATAGGATTGAGAAGCGGGTGTGCCATTTGGTGGTGCCGGCCCCACGTCTGCATAGAAACAACAGAGACTGCTGATAGAAATACAACCAAATCGTTCAGTCGTGCATGCGCTTTACTTTTTTTTATGAGCGTCGGTGGGGCACGTCAGGCTTGGCCCCATACTTTACTGCGCATGACTTGTCACTTGCAGCTTGCTTGTAGTAATGGGAAAATCGGTTCATTTTAGTGACTTGGTTCTTTGACTATTGTTCAGTAAAATTAACTACTCTTTTTTCGAGTCTTTTCATTAATTTCTCTTTCCTATACTGAGCCTATGGAGCTGTCACGTGATAATTGAACAAACTACTCAGACCCGAACACCCATTTGAGGGGTGAACTACTCTTTTCTTTTTCCTATACTGAGCCTATGGGGCTGTCACGTGAAAATGGAACGAATGACCCAGACCTGAAGACCCAGTGGAGACTGTTGTTGCGCATACGCGACCAAAATGAACGAATCACTCTCTGAGACTACTCGTTAGTCCCGAATCATTTTAAAGATGCAAAGGATCAAATGCGTTTGCAAAAGGATCATCCCACGCAGCGTTTAGGACGCTGTCCAAAGGAGATGACAATTTACTTCTGAAATGTGCTTTCTTATATACCAAACAGAGGTGTGTCCTTCTCACTAAGCTAAGTCACACATGCATCCTAAGCCCTGGGGCTATCTTATCTGCAGACATCCTGTCCCTGGTGTGACCCTTTCAGCCACGAATTACAATTACCTTTGCCATTTCCTAAACTAAACAAAAACCTTTAATTTATGACAGGCAGCTGTGGTCAGTCAGTTAATACATCAACCAGACAGAACAGACATGCATCCTTGTATACTACTGCAAGTCAATCTGAATTCTGCCATTACAAGATCAAACATTTAGGCCGGCATCAACCGATACATAAAAAAAAAAGAAAACGTTTTTAACACCATATGGTTCAAGAAGAAAAAGTGGCATAGAAAAATCTATATGTTGTTTCCCTTGTCTTTACTTGGCGCGGTTGGAGGAGAGATTGTGTGGATGAAATCAGTATATAAGGGTTTACAACACCTGTCAGAAAGGCCAGTAAAAGTTCTTTGTATACTTTACAATTGAGGTTTTCTGAGAAATTGCTTCCACTACATTTGTACATTTCATGTAGGACAGGCTATAGCCTAGTCTGCGTCACAATTGTAGTTTATAAGTAGGAGTGAAACAATATAGGCCTAAGCCATATTATTTAATTGATCATAGATGGACCTAATGTACTGCATTGTAAAAATTATCAGCCCATTCCCGTGGTGCCAGGAATAGTTTGCGCATCAAGAAGTGGGTCGTCTTTATAGAATATTAGTGTTTTTAGCGCATTCAAATGTTGAAGGTTTTTTTTTGTGCCCCCACCGGTAAATAAATCCACCGGCTACCACGGTTAACCACTGCCACATACCTTAAAGATTATAGAAACATTATTTTAGGAGGCCAAATGCTGATTGTAGATTACCTGCATGTACATGTTGCATGATAAATGGTAAAGTACAGAACAGAAAATCTATTTTCACATTGCTAGTCCTTACAAATGCACGTCAAATAATGGAACTGGAAACCTTTCATCAGTAATAAGCATTTTTCAAGGAATAGTTTATGGTAATGCAGAAATTATTTAACTGAACAGTTAATCAGTCAAACAATACCAAATCACTAAATAAAGCTAAAAACTCTGTCCACCATTTTGGAGAAAAGCAAAAACCCAAAATGGACAAAATTCTTTCCTGACCCCTGCAACCTTCATGCAGGTGATTGAGACATTGTCTCCCAAACGCAAGAAACAACAGAGTTTAACGTCTCTAAGTTAAGAAATTAATGACATGATTTGATATCATGAAATTCATCAAAAATGCCAATAATATAAACACAGCATTCAGGAATCGCGATTATAGAAATCCTTAGTTGCAGTAGACATCTTAGAAATGTGATTACAGACAACAGTACAACAATGCCAATCAATACCATTAAAATAACAAGAACAAACATTACCCCATGTAGTATGCCGATTTCTCAATTTCTGCTAAGGGAGGACATCCAATCAACCCAATTGTTATCTGAATGCATCTCCTGTATAACCTCCCAACAAATATGGACATATTAAAATTAGGTAAATGAGAACAATATTCAGAGCCAATAATTGGCGTCTATTACCAGATATCATAGCCAATAGCTCATGCATTTTGCAAATGCTGTGCCTGTCATCTGAATAGTGAGCATTGTATGAAATGATGCAGTAGCGTTAGCTAACCTCTCTACATTTGTAGATAAGTCCTCGATTTGGGTGTGCTGACTATCCTAGTCTAGGCATTCTGTTGGTGAGTGTGCAAATTCAATTGTCACCTAACCAGACCATCTATGGATACAAACAGCATTGTAGGGACTATGAGAGCCTGGGCACAGCATCCAGCCCATGCTACAGAGAGAGAAGTGTAAGCAGATGAATTACAAAGCCAAAGGTCCTACTGGTACAATAAACAATAAACTCCTGCAGTGATTTGGAAGAAACTGTACTAAATGCCTTGTAATCATTCGCACAAATCATATTTTATGAGGCCTCGTGCGACATAAGCCTCTGTGAGGTCTCGTAGAGGTAAGAAACCTCGTTGAAATTGGCAGTATTCTGTAAGACCTTCTTAGCTAGTGGATCTTTCTCAGGTCTCGTGGAGACAATCTTGTAGATATCTTTATCCATTGTCTCGGGAACTGGAACCAACCAGCAGCAGTAGTATCGCATGGCCTCCAGACGCCAGCTACAGGAGAGAGCGCTCTCCTGCAATCAGAGAACAGAGAATCAAAAGCACAAACACTTTCATAGATAGTCATACTAATCGTCTCAGTCCTTGCTGATATTGGGGGCCTGCTGGGCAGGAAGAGCTCCTTCTGTTTTGTCTTCTGCCCACCAGACTGGCTTACCATGGGATGAGTCAACCCAGCTTGGCCTGCCTTGGTACACCTGACCGCTGTGTTGGTTGCCCATCTTGGGAGTGTTCCCTTTGCGCTTGAACTGAGTCACCCAGTCTCAGTATCCTAGTTCATATTTGTGGCACTGGTGTAGTCTGCCACACCTCACAAACCTTTCCTTTAATTAGCAAACTAATTCCTTTAATGTCACAGTTGGATGTCTTTGGATCGGACTTCCATGTCCCCTCTCTTGAACTTCCCCACTTGGTCCTCACCAGTTCCGAAACAGAGAGGAGCAAATGGACTCCTAGGCATGAGCAATACTGCAATTGCAAGCAAACCAAATTGGTTCATTTGAATTTTCAATAACTTGTTGCAAATGTGGGCTGGAGCTCTAACTTCTAGACAGTACTAAACAGTACACTTTCAAAATAACACAGACATTTCCTGGATGCCCTTGCCGGTCTAGATGTTTAACCACCTTCTAGTTTGAGAGAAGAAAACAAAGAACAGACATTAGTGACATATGTAACAACCTATTTGTTGCTCTCTCATCAATGTATATTCATAGTAAGCCCACAGTTCAGTTTTACAGGAAAATAAAATGTCCAGAAATCACTGGAGACAAACCAAAACAACCCATGGTAGAATGTTTCCGAACAAGGCCAAACAAAAAATAGATAGTATTGACATTTGATAGTGTTCAAACGAAACATAAGACAACTCTGGCACTCCTATATTGTATCAGTTTGATACGGAAATAACATATCTCATCAAATGTCAAAAATATAATAGAGTCTGAATACGAATTGACCATGAAATGAAACCCCAAGATATAGTCTTGCTCCAAATTTAAGCCTGGTTACATTATTAAATATACATTTTAAAAGGCAAACTGTTATCTTTAGTACAAATGATCAATCATATACACACCATGGGGCACTTACAAACATTAAGACATACGACATAAAAAACTTATGTCAGTATGGTGCCAGAGTGTCCACATTGTCAAAGGCATCTCTTTCTTTCCCCTGAAACGTTAGTCTCTACATGAACCCATGTTTGTGAGACAGACAATTGGAGAATCGCCTGACATGGGTTAGAAACCATGAACTTCCCAGCATAAGACAATGGCAATTTGGCCACTGGATCAGCCCAGATATTGCCTTGCATAACAACAGTGTGTTTAATTTTTGGATAAGCAAATCACTAACTATTACAGCAGCATCAAAAAGAAGGACAATGTTGAGAAGGTTATCAATGATAGGACCATGTTTAACTAGGTCCCCTGGAGGTATCAAAAACCCATGTGATGTCCACAAAAGGTCAAAGTCATGAATAGCATCAAATGCATAGCAACTGTCAGTGTAGACGTTCACAGTTTTCTTGTTGACCAAAATTTAAGTCTTGGCCAGATGTCATGAAGCTTTCTTTTGCAGGTTTCAAAATCCTTTCCATGTAACTGGCAGGAATTATATCTTTTTTTTTAACATTGCTTAAACTGCTATTTCCCACAAACCACATACAAATAAATCTGCATGCTTTCCCTCCAGCACTTGCCTGAGGTAATAAATTTCAGGCCCACTAAAGGACTGTCAGGTGGCAAAACAGTGTTAACTACCGTTGGTCCATTCAGCCACAAAGGCACTAACGCTTTGGCTTACACTACGTCTTATGTTGTTCTACTACAGTCGATACATTCGACTACTTTCTATGGGAAACGCTCTTAAGAGTGTTCATCATTCACCGAACACTTATACCACAGCACCTTGTAATCATCAAGGCTTGTGGGACTTTAAGGGTCAGGCGCACCCGCGTCAGCTACTCTAAATATAGTAGCAGACCCATCTCACTCCAGAATTTCCTCATTCAGCCAAGTGTAAGCATTATCGGTGTCCTCCTGTCTAGTGAACCTTATCTTCGGTGAAGATGCTGTGCGGTCTGAGGGTTTTCTCCTTGCTAGCAAGGTAAAAAGTTGTCTCTTCTGCCTTTGGCGTTTCCATCGAACTACTTAATGTAGCACCACAGCAGGCAAGGTTTCTAGCTCCCGGTAGGCGAGCTAGTTCCTTTCTGCCGTGCCTGTTAGCCACTTCGTTCGTCCTCATAGTTTTTGTTGTGGTTTTTCAGCACGTTTTTTTCCTTTCTGTTAGTTAGCAGCTCGTACTCCGTTTTCGAACGTGTGCCTTGCTGTTTTTCTATCAGTCCGAGTTGTAGTCGGCAACGTGGTTAGTTTCCCCCGTTTTGCCTAAGGCCTATGGGGCATCGCTAAACTATATAACATTCTTCGGTGATCTCGTGGGGGATCTCGTGGGGGACCCGTTTTTGAACGTGTACCTTTCTGTTTTAATAATACATTTAATAATAATACATTTAATTTTATAGGCGCCTTTCTAGACACCCAAGGTCACCGTACATGGCATAGAAGGTAGAAACAATATATACAAAAATAGAGCAATATAACATTTGAAATGCAAAAAATATAACACAGATACTGGCGAATTGAGGCAGGAAACATAAAAAAATATTAAAGTCAAAGAGATCAACTAGGAGTAAGCTATGAAAACAAGTAGGTTTTTAGGCAGGATTTAAAAATGTTAATGGAGTCAGAGTTTCGAATCGTAGGAGGAAGGGAATTCCAGAGAACCGGAGCAGCAGCACTGAACACTCTGTCCCCCATGGAGCTAAGTCTGGTTTTGCTGGTGGTGAGGAGACCAGTGTTAGAGGAGCAGAGGATACAAGAAGGCGTGTAGGGTTGGAGGAGGTCAGAGAGGTGGGAAGAGGCTAGTCCATGAAGAGATTTATAAGTGAGAAGTAAAATTTTGAAGGAAATGCAAGATTTAATGGGGAGCTAATACAGATGTAGAAGAGTGGGAGTGATATGCTGCCAAGGTTTAGAGCGAGATAGAATCCTTGCAGCTGAGTTTTGTATATACTGGAGCATATCCTGGGCCTTATTTGACGCCCCAAATAGGACACCATTGCAATAATCCAGGCGTGAGGTGACAAAAGCGTGAATTAATGCTTCAGCAACTGCATCCGTTATTAGTGGTCTGAGTCTGGAGATGTTTCTCAGATGGAAGAAGGCAGACTTGGTGACAGCTTTTATATGAGGTTCCATGGAGAGGGTGGAATCCAAAACCACACCGAGATTTCTGACCTTGGCAGGGGAGTAGATAGAGGAGCCGTCAATTGTGAGGACAATATCACCAACCTTTTTTAGTAGCCTGAGGAGCCACCATCATCATCTCTGTATTGCTCTTTTAAGCTTCAAAATATTTTGGGACATTCAGGATTTTATATAAAGTAGGTAGTTTGTGAGTGAGGGGGTAGGGAGGTTATTGTTGGGTTTGGTATGTACAATTAGGTCCATAAATATTTTGACATTGACACACTTTTCATCATTTTGGCTATGTACACCACCATAACGGACTTGAAATTAAACAATCAATATGTGCTTTAAGTGCAGACTTTCAGCTTTAATTTGTGGGTATTTACATCCAAATCAGGTGAATGGTTAAACGAATGAACACATTTTATGCGTGGTATCCCCTTTTTAAGGAACCAAACGTAATTGGACAATTGGCTGCTCAGCTGTTCCATGGCCAGGTGTGTGTGTTATTTCCTCGTTAGTTCATTTACAAGGAGCAGATAAAAGATCTAGAGTTCATTTCAAGTGTGGTATTTGCATTTGGAATGTTTTGCTGTCAACTCTCAATATGAAGTCCAAAGAGCTGTCATTATCAGTGAAGCAAGCCATCATTAGGCTGAAACATCAAAACAAACCCATCAGGGAAATAGCAAAAAGATGAGGTGTGGCCAAATCAACTGTCTGGTACATTCTGAAGAAAAAGCCCATCACAACAGATGGCCAGATCAAGAACACTCTCCCGGAGGTAAGTTTATCTGTGTCAAACTCAACAATCAAGAGAAGACATCACCAAAGTAAATATAGAGGGTTCACCACACGATGTAAACCATTGATGAGCCTCAAAAACAAGAAGACCAGATTAGAGTTTGCTATGACACATCTAAAAAAGCCAGCAGAGTTCTGGAACAACATCCTATGGACAGACGAGACAAAGATCAACTTGTACCAGAATGATGGGAAGAGAAGAGTATGGAGAAGGAAAGGAACTGCTCATGATCCAAAGCATACCACCTCATCAGTGAAGCGTGGTGGTAGTGTTATGGCTTGGGCATGTATGGCTGCCAATGGAACTGGTTCCGTTGTATTCATTGATGATGTGACTGCTGACAAAAGCAACAGGATGAACTCTGAAGTGTTTCGGGCAATATAATCTGCTCATATTCAGCCAAATGTTTCAGAACTCATTGGACGGTGCTTCACAGTGCAGGTGGACAATGACTCGAAGCGTACTATGAAAGCAACCAAAGAGTTTTTAGGGCAAAGAGGTGGAATGTTCTGCAATGGCCAAGTCAATCACCTGACCTGAATCCAATTGAGCATGCATTGCACTTGCTGAAGACAAAACCGAAATGAAACTGCCGAAAGAACAAGCAGGAACTGAAGACAGCTGCAGTAGAGGCCTGGCAGAGCATCACCAGGGACGAAACCGAGCATCTGGTGATGTCTATGGGTTCCAGACTTCAGGCTGTCATTGACTGCAAAGGATTTGCAACCAAATATTAAAAGTGGCAATTTGATTTATGATTATGTTACTCTGTCCAATTACTTTTGGGGCCTTAAAAAGGGGATACCACGTATAAAATGTGTTGTAATTCCTACACCAGTCACCTGATTTGGATGTAAATACCCTCAAATTAAAGCTGAAAGTCTGCACTTAAAGCACATTGATTGTTTAATTTCAAGTCCATTGTGGTGGTGTTCAGAAGTGTGTCAATGTCCAAATATTTATGGACCTAACTGTATGTAGAGCTGGGTCTCATCTGCATAGCAGTGGAAATTGAGCCCATGTTTTTTAATTATTTGTCCCAGGGGAAGCAAATAGATATTGAACAGGATAGGCCCCAGGACCGATCCCTGCGGGTACACCCTGGCAGACTGGTGCACGGGAGGACTGGGCCATTCCTAGAGCCACCCGATGGTACCTGCCAGACAGATACGACCTGAACCAGGCAAGGGCAGCACTAGTGATGCCCAGGAGCCTATCCAGGCAGTCAAGGAGGATGGTGTGACAGACGGTATCAAAGGCTGCTGAGAGGTCTAGAAGGATCATCAGAGTTAGGTTGTTGGAGTATGCTGCCAGGAATTAGCAAGTGTTGCTGGATGATGACTCCAAGAAATACACCACCATCAATACCCATAGGGGATTGGGTTTGTTAATAACAGACTTCCTTTCCTTAATTTCCATTTGATAGAAAATCTGATGAAAGTCTTACCAGTGGTAGTTTTTCTTGATGATCTGATCATTATGGGACGCTCGGAGAAGGAACAACTCCACAATCTTCGGCAGGACGCCTTCAATTACAACTGTAGTTCAGAAAAACATGTTATTTGCTGTTTCCGGTTTCCGGTCCACAATAAGGGGGGATAATGTGGTATACTGATCAGATGATTAGGAAATAGTAATAAGATTTACTTTATGCCTATTGGACCACTGAACACGGTCGAGTTCCTAGGTTGTAAGGTGCGCATGCACGTTGTTCTGTGACACATGTCTGAGTAAAGTAAATGAACGCTATCACTGTGTCCGCCTCGTCAATATGCAACTCAGACCATCTGGGGATGCCACAGACAGGCATTCTGCTAACTATATTTTACTTGGGGCTGTCAAAGTTAACACATTATTAATGCGTTAACGATTAAATTTAGTTACTACCAGAGAACATCTCATCTTAAATAGCCCATCATTTTCTAGCCAAGCACACAGCTAATGCAGACAGTCCTGTTGGCCCCGAAATATCTCGCATGAGAGCCTTTGAATTTCCCCATGTGACGTTGTACATGATTACATTTTGGTTTTCTTAAGAATTGTGAGTGAGCTTTTATACTGAAGTAGTTAGCTGACCAATGTACCTGTTATACAATCAACGCAGTGTTTCTAACTAGAACGCATATAATAAAATGGTTCGGCATGCAGTTAAACACTAGCGCGAGCCTATTGGAATCCAATTGTAAAGAACATTTAAGCCTGTTTGGTGCTATCGAGGAGCTTGGTTATCAATGGGTGAGTGTTTTTTTAAATGGATTGTTTCTTGAGTCTAAGAAGAGATGGAAGTGATTTCAGCATATTGGTAAATGCTTGATCTGTGTGGGTCTCTGGATTGTTTCAGTATGTTTTGCGTTAGTGCTTAAAAAAGGTTGGTCACACTACATCGTGTGAGATACGTAGTAATGCCCATATCGCTCCGCTCTAGTGGTCCTCTGCCAGGGCTACCGCCGTGCTTAGGCTGGTGGGCCGGTGATGCTGGCCCTCTTTGAAGGCCTCCAGCACCACCTGCTCCATCACCTCCCCCAGCCCCAACTGCTCTGGTCGTAGCCACCTCCGGGCCCGGTCCAGCAACTGCTGTGCATGGTGTAGTGACGACCAACAACGGCGAAGACCAGGGCCCGGAACCGACGCGACCGACGTGTTCCTCAGCTCACAGCCCTGTAGATGGCTGTCCAACTAGCTGTGCCTGGCCTGTGAGGAGGAGAAGCATGTTGTGGGCCCAGTCCTTCTGCGGCCACTCTCAAGTCCTGGCCGTCCACTTGGAAGGTCGCAATGAAGGCTTCCGGGTCATCTTCTTTCCTCATACAGTGCTTCTGAGGTGTCCTCCTGTCCTTCGCCTACTAGGCCTAGGCATAGGCCTCAGAAGCTGAGGCAGCAGCGCCATCTCTGGCGTCATGCCAATCCCAATCTGCGCCCCAGGTTGGATGGCAAGTGTGAGGTTCCTGGGCACAGACCGAGATTGAAACAACAGTGACGGTTGGGAAGAACCCTATTGCTGTTGCTGGTTTTCCCAACCTGCGCTTTCCTTGAGCAGCTCTCCGTCAGCATTCCCAATAAACTGCAATGAAACTAACACTCATAAATAGCATTCCGCCAAATAATCACAACACTGAACTCACCTTGTGCTCAATGGCCCTTTCCTTTTTCATTTATAGTGTTTCAGTGTTTCCAAAATATAAAAGCAATAATTATGTTAAGCTATATATGAAAATGAAAGGGTCATTGAGCACCATCTTCCAGATGGAATAGGAAGTTGAAATTGTACCAGAATAATACAATTAGTATGTGTAGAATATTTAGCGGGTGCCCTGGTCAGTAGCATGCTTCTTTCTTTTTTTTTGGATAACCCTAATGCACATGGTCAGTAACAATGCTGAAATAGGCTGTGGCATGTGGCAAGTGATGACCGATTGGTATTAACGGGCCCAAAGTGTACCAAGAAAATATTTCCGATACCATTACAACAGCTGCACCAGCTTGAACTGTTGACACAAAGCAGTATAGGTCTGTGGATTCATGCTGTTGGTGCCTAATTCTGACACTACAATCTGTGTGCCTCAGCAGAAATCAAGATTAATTAGACCAGGCTAAATTTTTCCAGTCTCCAACTGTCCAGTTTTGGTGAGCCTGTGCCCAATACAGCCTCAATGTTCTGTTCTTGGCTGACAGAAGTGGATCCCGGGGTGGGCGTCTGCAACTTTTGCATGATTTTTCTGTTTTAAACATGGTCACAGCATTAGGAATAACCAGAGACATGCGGTTTAAACTATTATCAGTCTTCAATATTTCAAGTTATTAACTGATCAGTTATTAGCATTTTGTAATTAGAAAGCATGAATAAAGGTGCTTGCTGTCAACAAACTAAGCTAGTTATTGGCAAAATGGGTCATGTAATGTAAAAGAGAATACAAAGTTGCTTTTTTTCTTCTTATTCTTAAAATGTTGCATTATTTCTAGGTTGGTGTTCTCAACCCATGGCTGCATAAAAGTAACAGGGACCAATTCAGCTACGAGCGACGAGCCATCTCCAGCGCATACATCCCATTTGGACAGGGGGACTTCTACTTAGCAGGTGGTTTTTTCGGCGGTGAAGTTCACGAGGTGCACAAACTTGTCAAGACATGCCAGACAAACCTTGAAGCCGACAAGTTGGTGAACGTGGAAGCAAAGTGGCAAGAGGAGAGCCACGTGAACCATTTCTTTGTGCTCAACAAGCCCACAAAGATCCTGTCCCCAGAGTACCTTTGGGATGAGGAGTTGAAAGCTGGACCAGAGATAAAAGTAATTCGCTTTGCTACAATCCAGAAAAACATGAAAGAAGTTAGAGAAAATATTTGAGGAAAATCTAAGTGCTGCGTAAATATATAGATATGAATCTTAAAGAAAAACAATACTTACAGATGTTTTAGAAAGTTATAACATTTTTACTGATCTAGGGAATACCCTCATGTCTTTCAAAGTTGTGCCTCAGGGAATAATACCTATTAACAGTGGCGGCTGGTGAAAAATATTCTAGGTGGGGCTGTACCATATTCGGTCAGCTTCACAAATACAATTAAACACCAACTGCAGGACACCAGTGTTCTGCTGAATCGTAAGTATTTATTAAATGCCAATATTAAACATGTAAGGCATTCTTAAACAATAAAATCTTACTAAAGTCGACTACAAAAACATTACATTATATTACATTCATTTAGCACAAAAATAACAAATGGTGTCAGAGTAATTTTGTGTGTCTCATCATATTTGTAAAGGAATTTAGCCATTCCTGTCATTCTGAGTGGCAAACATGTAAATTACATAATTAGTAAAGAGGGATGTTTTTGATTAGTTTTCTCCATAGAGCACATAGCCAGAGCATTCAGGCGATCCTGTGTCATGGTCTTCCTCAGGTAAGTCTTGATCATCTTCAAAGTAGAGAAGTGTGTCAGCTTGCATTAAAGATTCTCACACAAACGTCAGGTGCATGCAGTTTATTGCATAATCGTAGGTCAAAGATTTAAACATACATATGGTCAAATATTTGACATGGTATTCGATACTCCTGCTCTGTCTTCGCCACATTTATCAATAAAAGGTTGTGTCAAATTAAACAATGTGATCGTATAGGTTTACAGACATAACGTTACCTATTAACACTAATAAACATCACACATCACAACCCATTTCCTCAATGTGAAAGTACAATTGATTAGCTAGCATATCAAAAACGAGTACACAGTAAATATACATAAACATATTACACATACCTGGCAAAGATTTAAACATACAGATGGTCAAGGATAAGACACGGTATTCGACACTCCAGCTCCTACAAGTAAAAATAACAGTCACAACTTTGTTTAGACCGTACAAGTGAACCGTTTTGCCCTCATTAGCGAACATTCTAGATTGTGGTTAATTAGCTTCCATACATTCAACAAAACAAGTGAAATATGTTTACAATTGTATGATCGGCCTACAATGTTAAGCACGTTCATTCATTGGGCACTTTACATAGTTGATCAGACTTGTATGGGGATTATAACATAACAAAAAAAGGAGCGGGGCTGAAATTACTACTCTTATCGACCTATTCCAGTTTCTCCTCAACCCAATACTCTGCCGAGTGCCGAGCTTGGCTAGCTTGACCGTGTTCTCCATGTGTGCTCTCGAACACTCACGTTTCTTCAAAAAAGTCCCTTACTCCTGACACAGTTCACCTTGTATCCGTCCCAGCTGTTCGAAAAAGCAGGCATGGGAAACAAAAAACGGCCGCACAAGACAATGTCTGGCACAAGACAATGTTCAGTTTGTGTTTTTAAAGACACTTTGTTGTGTCTAAGTACCTTGCATTCTGTTAGGGTTGGACATTCTGGGTACTGTACACGGTGAGAGGTTCAATGTAGACGTTTTATTCGGGAAGATACTATACATAGAAGGGGTCACTCCACACAGTGTTTATCACACTGTTCGAGTGAAATTACAAACTACATTGGTGATGAGCATTCCTATATAGTAAGTGAGAGTGCCCTGTTCCCTATTGTGGAGACACACTCATATATTGGGTTTTGCTTGCTGGCCATTAAAGTGACACTCCTTTCTGGGGTTATGTTGTCTCCAGACATCCTGTCTCTGGTGTGACCCCTCCAGCCACGGATGATAACCCCTTCAACTTCCTAAACAGAGGGTTAACCTTACTTTACGACATGCAGCTGTGGTCAGCAGTTAATGCATCAACC
>JAVQIZ010037760.1:0-11477 GCA_036023535.2 Galaxias brevipinnis | reverse complement strand
CCTCGGCTCGCTCTGTCCTTGTCCCGTCTCGTCTCGTCATTCACCCTCCCGTTTCTGTCCAATCTGTTCTTTCTCTGCCTTGTCTCTCGCTCTTTTCTCAAGTATCACTTTTTTTTTTTGGGTTCTCTCCAGCTCTTTATCCGTCGCTGTCCTTTTTCCGGCTCCTTCGAGTTTGAAATTGCGAGGCCGGGACAGCCATCCGCGTGACAAGAAAAGGAGGGGAGCAAAATGGGAGAATGAAAAATGTTTCAATAGATGGGCCCGAAAATCCCTGCTTTAGCGAGAGAAGGAGCGAGCGAGACAGGAGGGGGGGAGGGGGGAGGGGAGAGACGGGGGAGGAGAGCGGGGGTGAGGAAAAGTGTAAGACGGCCACGGAGGAGGCCGAGAGTTACAGAGTTGATGTCCGGAGGGAAGAAGCCCCATCAAGAGAAAGCGATGAAAGGAAAGGGGTGAGGGAAAACGAGACGTTGAGGGAGGGCTAAAGAACAAGTACAGGAACGAGAGGAGGATAGAGATGGGGGGTGGGGGGTAATATGGAGCTTTACCTGCCTGGAATGGAAGTGTGCACTCATCTTCAGTCGTTTACACTAGAAGAACACACTCACACACACAGTCACACACCAGAGTGGATGTGTTTTGCATTGAAGTGGTGGGAATGATGAGAGGAGCTGCAGGCCCCTTTTAAAGTGAGCGACTAATAATTATCACAGTCAGGTTCCTCAGTCTGACACACACAATAGTCAGCCGCCTAATGTGCGCATACCCACACACACACCTCATGCATATTGAAAATAGATTGGGCTCACAGGCACACACAAACCCACACAGACACACAGAGACAAAACAACCCTGCCGCTAACACACAGTCTCATGACAGTTTGCTGTATAAATGCAGCCCATTAAAGTGATGCAGTGTTTTTGCAACTGAAATCATTTGCATCCTCCTGACTTTCTTCCCTCTCCGTCTCCCACCCCCCTCCTTTCCATGCTACCACTTCTCCATATATTCTCGCTACATGTTCCTGGCCACGGAGGGCACAGTACGAAAAAAGGCAGTTTTTGCTGGGCAGTGGTCATCTACAGTTACTACTCACACACACACACACACACACACAGATTTCTTATCTGTCTGAAGACCCATGCCGTGCTGAGAGAAGGGACATTGTTTCCGGTGCTGAATAGTTGTCCCTGAACTAGTCCTTGCTCCCTCCCACCCATTCGGCTCTGTGTGACTCTGCTGCCGGCCCTATTGTACTGCGCCGGAAAAAAAAAACATGGCCTGCCATTCAGTCACACACTCTCATCGCAGCCTTAGTGCCGTAATCCAGCATTATGTAATACACATTGCGTGTGAGCCTTTCTGATGCATCATACATTGTTAACACTAGAACCACCAGGTTTCGCTGTATACCCAAAAGCTCAAACAGGTAATATTTGCCTGTGTGCCTGCCTGTGCGCATTTCTAGTAAAAAAATTGTACTCTGTTATTGCATTAAGGCATTGTCACAAATGAATCAGTCTAAAGCCACAAAATGTGTTTGTCTAATCGTCACCTGTGTTTTTGTCTTCTTGTTCAATAAATATGTTCGTTTAAGGACACTTACTGCTTTGCATGGCCGTCAGTTTAAATCAGTCTAAAAGGACAGTAAAATGGTTATGAGAAGAAAATATTTGCATATTACGGTGGTGTAATATATTATTAAACAACATTCATCCCCTACTGAGATAACCCATGTTATTTAAATCACCAAAGTATATCAAATGGACAATAATACAGCCATAAGCATAACAATAAGTAACCACCGCATGGATGATTGTAATGTCGCAACACAATTGACATGACAAAGTCATGTGCACAATTTCACCAGCACTCAGTATAACAATTATAATAAACCTAATAAATTATAAATTTAGGACATTTCAACATACCTAAAACCGTTCTCTCTACCTGTTTGCCGAAAATACGTGCATTTTCTTATAGGTATAAATGCTTGTGTTTTTAACATGGATTTACTTTTACTATATTTAACATTAGGGAGTGCAACATAACACAAATTTAGGAAAAGTCAAAGGCTGGGGCACTTCAATATTTGATTAAAACATAGTTATGTACAATTAAAAACCCTATCACTTGTTTAATCTTATCTGTCTTTATAATTTGTATCGAGTGCCCCCAGAATTTATTTACGTGTTTTATGGAAATTCCCTTATCACATATTTATAGGGATGCCTCAGCAAAGAAAACGTGGCACAGCTCCAGTTGCTTAAAACCTGGCCATGCTCTTTAACCATATGTAGATACATAACAATTGACATCAATCTTTTAAGATGAGAAAGATGAGAAATGAGATGATGAGAGATGAGAAAGGTCAAGATGAGAAAATGTGACATGTTTTTGCTGCAATGGCCACAATAAACAAAGTGTATGTGTACAGGCTGCATAAAAGTATCTTCTCTCATATATATGTACACAGGAATTCATTTGCCCATCTTGGGGACTGATAAAAGTATGAAGGCCTAGAGCTAGCTCCTAGATTGACTTCAGCAAAGGTCCTTTATTTTCCATTGCCTTTTTGTGATAAGCCTTCTAACTCTGCGGTCCACAGAACATTCAATCAAAGGTGGACCTGGATTTTGACTAAAGGAGAAAAGCTGTGGAGAGACCGCATTCAAAGGCAACAGACAGGGTCAGTCTCCAACATGTGACCAATTGTATGGCAATGGACTTTACAGCAGGGCCTTTTGCGGGTTCTGTCTGCCCTTATTCTTTTCGTTCAAAGCCCAGCCGTGAGCTGAATCAGGGTGCGTAATGGCATCCCTCCCCTCCTAGCGGTCGGCTAATCCGACAAGTCCCCCAAAAATGAAAAACTCGACCTAGGATGAGGTGAGCGCAAAAGCTGTGGACTGACCGACAATGGGATGCAAACCGCAAGGGCTGACTTCCAAACGGGGGTGAACGAGGGAAGCAAAGCATTGGCAGCACTCCCCCTGGTCCCCTCGTCCGGGGTTCTACTGGTTCTGCCCATGAGCACCACTCTCTCTGCCTGACCTCCCCTGCATCTCGGGTTTGTCTTTCCATCTCCACCGCTCTCTTCCCTGCTTTTCATCCCTCTCTTTCTTGCTCTCCCCTTGTCCTTATCTCTTTTCATTATTCTCTTTTATTCATCGTCTTCGCTTTCTTTTTTGAACTCACATATCTCCCTCTTCTTTCTGGGATCTGTCCCTCCATTTTGCTTTCCCTCGCCCCCTCTCTCTCTCTCTCTCTCTCTCTCTCTCTCTCCTTTAATCCCATATCCTCCAGCTTTCTGACCTAAGAATCACATTCTAATCTGCCATCTCAATATGACCCAGTATATTTCCTCGTAATCCTCTCTCTGCTGTCTGTTTCTACATGTCTGTTTGTGAGTAGATGGGCGGGGGTATTTATCAGTTGAAAAATACTTTCTAGGGTCGTGGAATGACCTGCTGTTTGTTTTGCTGGCTTTTGATGATGTCATATTTTGTTTACTGCCAAGGTCCCGCTGTGCGGTGCCATATGTGGCTTAATGTGTGCCTGGTGTATGTGTTGAGGTATTCCCATTGGAAGGAGGCTGTGCGTCTCCTGAGGACTAACTGTATGAAGCTCACAAACACACAAAGGCAGACACACTCACACAACAGGGTTATATACAAGAGAGGACAATTCCAGTGGGGCTGGGGCAAAGCAGAGAGGAAAAACATGCAAGGGGGAATTTGGTTCATTCTCTTCAAGACTAGCAAACCACTTTATTTTCTCTGGTCTGTTTCTTGTCTCTGTGCACCCCTTAGGCAACATGTAACTCAGAATTTATATCCGATTACTTCCCTTCTTTTTTCGCATGAGCTTTAAGCTATCAGGCAGGTTGTTTACTGTTTGCACGTTCACGCTTACACGCACTATAGGATTGTTACAGCAAATACATTTTATCGTTCATTCATTATTTCAGCCACATAGACCATATATGCTACATACGTCATACTCTACAATTTTAAGTCTTCAAATGTTTTGGCTATATGTTATATGATATAACCAATTTTTTTCACGGTATATTTTCTGTAATAATGAAGTTTAATACCATTTCAAAACTCATTAAAACTGTCATCCTACCTTTTTTATACGTAGATCATGCGTTGATATGTTGCGCTCGGCTTGCTCCTAGCCATGACATGCCCGTGTCTCCTCTTCTACACATAACTCAGTACTAAAGCCCTTATTTCATAAGAACAATTTCAGAGAAGGCTAAATTATTTTGTAGAAATTGAGAAACGTCCCTAACCTGAAAGTATCCGTTCCCACCAAGTCGTTGCGCCCCTTTGTTTCAGAGCCCTTGACTGCGCTTTTTATCGAGCAGCCTACGTGAACTTTGTCTTCAACTCCGCTTCAAACATTTCCAATAGATAATGCAAGTGATTGGGCGTAAAAAGGTACTATCCATTCGTCATAATTGTTTCGTAAACGATCTGGCGTACAGGTGTTGAGCCGTGGTCTTCGCACTGATGCCGTACCGGGTGTGTTTTTTTACGCCTGTGGTGCGCAAGAGGGGATTAGCAATTTTACCACGGGAGGCGCGGGTCTCTGTGAGCTCAGTTACCAAGTTCAGCAGGTCGCAATGGTCCAGCAATTATTGAGACCTACACAGACACTTTGATTGTCATGTAGCCCACGCACAACGCCCAGGGACGAACTCCACTTTTTAAGAACCTGAATGAGCTGTGTCAAACAGCGGGCTATATATTTAACTACTATTTGTAACACTCGTAGTGATATCAGGAAAAATGTGTGGAGAAAAACAGGTTCTGTTGCCAGTGTTTGTTACTTAATTAAATTGAGGACGATGGATTTGGGGGAGCATTCTATTTTTGTTTATATTAATTCAACTTGTGAACCTGTTCCATAATTGATAAACGTTTTTTTTTTACTTTTTGTTCTCCGAAACTTTACAACAAAGCACAATCTTTTTTTATTCAGGATTGCTGTTCTTTATTATATATTTTTTGAAGACACTTTGGGTTTAATCACAAATGCTTTAAGGAGAAACCAGAATGTATCAGAACAGAAAAGGAGAAGAGAGGAATGCATAAACAGGCTGCACTGGGGCCTGGGGAACAAGAGAAAGTGTGTGGGTGGGTGGGTTGGGGGGGCTGGGGCTGATTGAGGAGAGAAAAATAAGATGGAGGGCCACAGAGATAGCAGGGAAGCTAAGAAATGCTTCCTTTGTCTGACTCCCTCATTAGACGTTTTGGATGTATTGTTAAAGTACTGCTAAACATTTTATGTACATTTCTACAACCTTCTAATCCTGATCATTATCGTTGTCATCTATCATCATTATCTATCATTTAGAATTACATCATCATCACTGCTTATACCATCATCATCATCATCATCAAGCAAGATCATTTTTAAGTCCTTAGAGGTCTGGCGGTCCCTAAACACACACAGAGACACACACACACACACACACACACACACATTGCCATCCGACAGATACACTACTACTGTAGCACTTTAGATAAAGTAAAGTGTCTTCCAACTAAAAGTTATTTAATTTCTGAATTACTCTTTGAATGCATACATATGCATACACATGCTCAGTACCAGGCGGCACTGTATCTTAAACACAGACAGCAGTTGACTCATACTTTCTCCCTGTCTGTCCCTCTGTTCCACTGTTACAAGCAGAATCTTTATCCCTCTGCTCCTGTCATCTTTTTATCGCAGCACTCTGCTTGTTCATCTAACCGACCGTCCATTCATCCGTTCCCCATTTTATCCCGCACTTACCCCTTTCAGATTGATGGGAAAGTACAGTCCATCTTTTTGTCCCAGAAATACAGCACTCCGTCTCCCTTCTCCACCCTCATCTCTCTCTCTTTTACTCTTCCACTCTCCCTCTCCTTGTTACACACGCTTGCTCGCTTGCCCCCTCCCTTCTCCTCTCTTTTTCTCTCTCTCTCTATCTCTGTTTCTCACCCGCCTATCCTCACTTTGCCTGCACCTCCCTACCTCTCTTTCCAGCCCTCCCTCTTTTTCTGCCCCCCCCTCCCCTCGGTCCTGCGCGTGCTGGGTGTAGTTATACAGTGTCACCTCCCTGTGGTAATTGGCCCAACTCCTGAGCAGATGCTTGCCTGCTTTATTTAGCTGCACAATATTAGCTGTTTGTTCTGTATCATTACTTATTGAGCCAATGTACAGATGCACAAACTTGCTGTTGTGTATTTGCGTGTTGTGTACATGCACAAACACTGGTAATTGCTCACACGCGGACTCAAGCAACCTGTTCTGCACATACTCGCACGCTGTGACGTGGTAGTGGTCTGAACAGATGGTGAACCACTCTGCGTTGTGTGCGGACGTTACACACTCCTCCATTCAAATTCTGCCATCTCTCTGCTACTTACTCGCCATTCTTTATTTTGGACAGTATTCTCAGCTGCACCATTTTCAAGCTCCGTTTAGATCCTCAGAAAAGATGCACCTCTCCAGGCAAACACCTCTCTCTGTCTATCTCTCTCTCCTCCTCCTCCCCCCTTCCTCCTCCTCCCCCTAATTAACTAGGTTTCAGTAACAAACCTTTGGGCTTTGTAGTTACCATGGTTACGCCGACTTTGAATTTTGCCCGTCTGCATTTGTGCGTGCGCGCGTGCGTCTGAATGTGCCTGTACGTATGCCTGTAAACGCACGGCCTGCATGTGCGTATTGGAGCCTGATTGTGCATGCACATGAGCCTTTTGGGCTCCATGTGTCCTCTATGTTGTTTTGAAGCCTTTGTTTTCCCACGAGCATAAAGACACCAAAGCACTCTCCGAGCAGGATCACTTCTTTTTCCATCAAAGGACACGCTGACACGTGTTCACCAAGGCTTCATCTTTCATTTTCTCCACTGGCTCTGGCAAAAGGACAACACGATTTCATAAGTTTGACAAATGTCATTTCTAGCAGGTTTCAATGGAGAACCTGACTATGGGAAGATATTTCACAGTTGAACTGAAGTTTGTGATGTACGGTGGTAGGAGGGATGCTCCTACGGCTCATAACAGACTGGCCTAGTCCAGATGCCAAACCGTGTTTCTCCTTCCTTCTCCCTCCGTTCCACTACCAAGAATACCATGTCTAATACACTTAGAAAGACTTTGCGTCATTTACAAATGGCGAACAAAGATTGTGGACATTTCTGTTGTTCCATAATCAACTTTGTAACTGTCACGGGTAGAAAAGTAATCTATTTATCTCCAGGCCCTTAATGCAATTTCAAGAAGCAAAATGGGATTTGCGTACAGGGAAAAAAAACCCGGAATATTTATGACTTCACGACAACTTTGTTATAAAGTTTATGCTCGCAGTTCCGTGTGCTTGCAATTGCGAGGATATGGTATAGACTCTCACGCATTAGACAGTGGCTTATAGCGTGGTCATGACCCCACAGATGTTATGTGGTTTTCTAGAATTTTTTTAATTACAAAACTGTACTTTCATGTGGTTTTAAACCATTATAATTTAAATTTTAATGTGTTGAGTGATGATGATATACCACACAGCATATCACTTTGAGCTTATGCAAACACTCCATTAAGGCCCATATTTGTATGTATGTGTAATGGGCCGGTAATGCTCCGTTTTCGTCTGCTCTGTGGTTGTCCAATTGCAAACATCATTTGAAGTGTTGCCTTTGGTATTCAAAAATCTGCTGGAGAGTGATCAAAAAAGACTTCATGTATTCCCTAAGTTGAGTATGATTTATTATCCCGTACAGAATGGGCAAAACTTTTATGTATGTACGATTGGAAAGGGTTTTTTACGCCTCAAATTGCCCGAAGGCACAGTGGTTCTCTGGTAGTGTTGACCAAGAGACTACGTCTGGTGGATTCCTTTCACAATGCTTATGTTAGTCCCTATGACAACACATGTGAAGCTGCTTGGTTTGACTAATGTGTCACATCACCCAAGGATTCAGTTGATCCCATCCTGACACTTTGGAGTCGTCTGCGCTCTAGTACAATGTCTTCACACATAATCCTTTTTTTAACCCAAAGGAATGGTTGCTGTTTAGTTTCACGCAGTGCGATGTGAATTACTTTGTTTTGTCAGAGAAGGTAAGCATCTTTTCATTTACGCATTTAACTAGTGTTTTCATTGCATGTTGCATAGCCTGACTGACTGTCTGTCTTTCTTCTCTCCCTCTCTTTTTTCCCCCTGTTCCAGCCAACAAGACCTTGCTGGGGGGAGGAGGAGGTGAGTGATCTCCAAGTTTGTTTATTTCTCGTCCTCTCTTCTTCCATCAGGTCATCTTGTTCCTTCTTTTCTTTGTTCCTTGCAAAAAAAAAAAAAAAAAAAAAGGGGACACTTGAAGTTGAAGTTGTTTATTTTTGTATTGCCTTTCTTTAAGCACACCAAATTGAAAACACAATCTCCTTTACAAGTGGAGCCCCTGTACAATTGCAAAACTCGTACAACAAAACAAAAAAAAAACACGTGTTTCCGCACTTGCGAGATCCTTACCTATACTAGGAGGAGAATGGACTCATACCCACGTCGGTCTTCTGGGCATGGGGACAGACATATGACTAACTTAGCCCCAGTATGGATTTGACTGTCTGGTGGCTTCGTCAGACAGTGGCTTCAAAGGTCAGCCCGGTGGGCCACTGCTGTGGCTTCACATTGACTGTCCTTTGTACATGTTCTATTTCTACGGCTAGGCCTGCGTCTGTCATTTGTGTGTGTGTCTGTGTGTGTGTGTGTGTGTCTGTGTCTGTGTGTGCATGCGTGCGTGCGTGTGTGTGTGTGTGGAACTCAATATTTTATTATGTATGCCAGTGGAGTGTTGTGTAAATAAGCAGTCATTTCTGAGTGTTTTTGTTGACTCCATGCTCATAGCCGTGTGTGCTTTTTTCGGGGAGCCCACGGACTAATCAATAGCAGCGATAAATCTGTACTGCTAATGCCCATTCAGCTAACGTCACACCACCACACCATCACTACCCTTTGGACACACACACTGCCTGGGTGTCTTGGTGCATGCCGGTGTGTGCTCCATTTTATTCTCTTTCAATTAGGAGTGCATTATAAATAATTGTCCCCTATAAATTCACATCTTTGCCATATCGCACGGTCATTAAACTTTTTAAAAAAAGATAGAATTTCCACCACCAATTCTTGAAATAATTAGACCCAGACCTAGGACAAAAAGTACATCTTAATTGCAAGAATTTCCTTGACCAAAGTACTTGTGGAGAGATTAAGGCGACACTGTATAGGAGACACTGTTCACTTGATCTTTTTCCAAAACCAAGCTGTGGTTACCATTGGATACAGGCCTTGTGATAGGTCGGATTCTAAGCTCACGGTGTTCTTGGAAGACTGCCTACTTTAAAATATCAACGGCGTCCTCGGAAAGGAACAAAACAACAGAAAAATACATAAGCAACAGGAATTTAATGAAATGTGTATCCCTCTGCAAACTTGCCCTTTACCTTTACAATGAGTAGAAGTGTTTTGACTGTCCACTAAGCTACCCAGTATTTCCCAGCCCACACATGGCTTTTTTTAAGCTGATGTGTTTGGCTGATCATGAAAAAACAAAAAAGATTTTGTCTTGTCATTTAAGCCCACCACTGCGAAGTATTTATAACTATGCTAACGGTCCAAACTTTCAAATCGCAGCGTGTGCGTGGGCGTGCGCATGTGTTTATTCACCGCTTTATCTGTCGCCATGGCAATGATGTCTCTTGATTGATTGGATTGTGTGTTCGTTCAGAGCATTTGGATACCCTGGCTGTCCAGAGAGCAGAGCGGGAAGCAGGATATGATGATAACTGATACAGATACACACATATGTGATTCAGACACCCACCCACCCACACACACACACACACACACACACACACACACACACAGTGTGGGTGTAAGAGGTCTCTCTGTGCCAGGCTGCCCCTGTCTGATGACCTCTTTACAGACGATGGTGTAGGCTGGACTGGACACTAATAGCACCTTCTTTCCTCTTGGTGTTTTCTCTTGCTCATTCGTTTGCCGTTTCTCTGTCTCGACCCCTCAGTTACTTTCTCTCCTTTATGTATCCACTCGCTCTTGTTCCCACTCCCCCTTTCCCCTCTCCCTCGCTGTTTTTCTCTCACTTTTTTTCCACCTGATCTCTTCCCCCCCTCTCTCTCTCCGTCTCTATCACCCTTTCATTCTCCGGAGGTTTGTTAGTCAGAGTGAACCCTGATGTTAATTACACAGGTACAGACGGTGTTGGCTCCTGCCCTCTAAAGACTGTGGGAGGGAGGGAGGGAGGGAGGGAGGAGGAAAGAGGTTGACTCAGGTACAAGCGAGAGAGTGGATGAACTAGTAGACGAGGCCATGGAAATCGTTGCCGCTGTGCATGGAACAGTCAAGAGATTGGTGGGTTGACGTCCGTATAGAGATGCCCGGGAGAGAGGGAGATGGGGAGGAGAGAGGGAGGGAGGGAGGGAGGGAGGAGAGGGGGAGATGGGGAGGAGAGAGAGAGGGAGGGAGGGAGGCAGGAGAGGGGCTAGAGAAAGCTGGAGAGGACAGGCCTGACAGACAGCGTTTAGTCTGCCCGTCTCCCACTGATTAGCCTTCACTACAATAGGCCCGGTGTCGCCCAGGTGGCCAGACCACTATCACACACTAGACCGTGGAGTGGATGCGCTCTCCTCGTTGTCGTCAGCTCGTGTGTGTGTGTGTGTGTGTGTGTGTGTGTGTGTGTGTGTGTGTGGTTGTGTGGTTGTGTGTGTGTGGTTGCGTGTGTGTTTATTGTCCGCAGATAGAGGTTGGGTGCGAGTGAAGCGGGTGCATGTGTGTGTGTGTGTGTGCGTGGGTGTTTGTGTATGTGTGTGTTCACACCACCAGGCCATCCTAAACGTTGCCTTGGCAACAGGCAGGCTGAAATAAATGAGTGTCCTGGCCGAGCAGGGGTTTGTGGGAAAGCAATATGCCAGCGTTCCGCCCCATTAGTTTAACTGACAGGCTGTGAGCCTATCAGAGGTCACCTGGCAAGGGCAACGGCATTAGTATGCGATGGGAGGGACCAGGTCAGTGTTTTAAATCTAATGGAAATCACTTTGTGTGTGTGTGTGTGTGTGTGTGTGTGTGCGTACGTGCGTGTATGCGTGTGTGTATCTGTTTGTGTGTGTGGGTGAGTTTTTCTGTGTGTTAGTGTGTGTTTGTGGAAGGAAGGAGGGAGTTTGAGGTTGGAATCTTTGTTTGTGACATGGAAAAGGCATATACGGCTTAGTCCTCTTTCAGTCGCTGTGGCGTGTTGTTTACCGAGTGTGGGTGGATCATACCCCTGTAGCATGGCATGTAACTGGGCGTGTGAATTGGATGTGTGACTTACTGTGCGTGTGTGTGTGTGTGTGTGTGTGTGTGTGTGTGTGTGTGTGTGTGTGTTGTTTGGTTGTGCTGAGGGTAGCAGCCTCCTAGCCAGGTAAGCACAGAG
>JAVQIZ010037755.1:0-27021 GCA_036023535.2 Galaxias brevipinnis | reverse complement strand
AAAAGAAGATAATCTTTCCCTACTCTATATGTTTGTCTTTCGGAGTTGCAATATTCTTGCTTATCCAGTGTTTTTCATCTCTTTCAATGGCCCCGGTACAATTGCACATGTTGCACCACTGGCATATCTGACCCAGGTCTGCCTACTACTCTACCAACACTCAATTGACTGTTTGTCTTCTTCACAGGACTTCCTCTCTCTCTGCAGGATCTGCATTTGATCTCTCCCTGTATCTCTGTGTTAATTAAAACCTGTCACACCATATGATGTAGTGTCACACCATATGTGGTTTCATGCACTTAACAGAATATTGGGCTTTGTGGTTATTATGCACTCACATCCTAATAGCATACCAACTGCAACATGGTAACATAGATATAAAAGTCATAATGACAAAAATAGTAATTTTTGTTTAGGCACTACAATACACCGGCAAAGGGTACTGAAGTTATTGTGCCAAAAATTATGATTTATTGAAAGAAATACAGTAGGTAACTCACCTTGTAGCCCTTCCGTGTGCTTCTGAGAAGTTTTCTGTACATCCTGATTAAATAAATGTCCCATTTAAATATCACAATAGAGCGTCACAGATATCCATTTGTAGGACAAAATCTTTTTTATCAAAGCTGACTTAAAAGATTATGCCTGGACTTGAAAAGAGTAGACTCACAAATAGACACCTTATCATTCTGTAGCCTACCTTATTGGGGAGAGTTGCATTTATTTTTCTAAGTTTTATTCAAGTTTAATCTTTGTGAAACGTGCTCGGGACAGTCACACCATATGAGCTTTTTAAAGTTTGGTTGAACATTTTGCAAAAAGTGACAGATGAATTGCGTTAATGTTCAGTTTGTTCGCATAAAGCAGCATGTTCTGAACAATTTATAAAGGTTTTTTGACAAATTGAATTTGGTATTTATTTGTTTGAAGCTCGGGACCACAAAAAGGCCATGTCCCGTCAACCACCCAATCCATTTATTTTTGCCAGATAGCGTAGGAAATATGTTCTACCGACTGCAATTCGATTTCTTCATTCAAAGACAGCTGAAGTGGGTGGTTACTGGCTATACACTTGATGGTACACTTCTAAACTGTAACTTTGATATCTCTGTACGTATCTGCATATCCTCCATTTTTATTTTACCTGAACTTAAGCATTATTTTATCTTATAGTTTTGCATAAAAAACGACGAATAAAAATAATTAGCGTGGTCTTGATGATTATGCACTATGGCCATTAATAGGGAAATATGAGTTGTTAAGGATTTAATGCCAAGCTTTTATTTGTTATCTTATTTTATCAGGTTATAGTCTCATTGATATTCAGAGCCTCTTTTGCAAAAGATTGTTCTAAATCCAACCCTCAAGGTCACAATATTAGTCTTGTTCGCTCATTCTTGTTTTATGTGAATAGTTATTTAATGTATTTGCATTATAAAACTATTTTGCTTTTGGGTCATGACTTTTATTTAGAAGTTACGGTGATGACGTTGCTTGCATAAACCTCTTCTAATGGTACACTGTACCAGCTCTGCTAATTTACTGCAACGCGACGATGTTGTCAACATAGCCAGTAATATTTAATTTCGGACTGACATATTTTCGGATGCACAGAGAATAAAGTATTTCTAAATTTGTAAGTATTTTGGTTGGCAAATATTGTTCTCAGTACCATTTCAGCTTTCGTTACTTGCGTTAACGTTAAGCTAATGAACTAAGCTAAGGGTAAAGCTAGCTTATTTAGCTATGGTACCTACATTTATGTTTGCTATGGAATAACCACCGATGCTCAATTAAGCGTTGCTGACGTTATTATTTTCACTGTTTTGAGTAGAACGTTCGAGGTATCGGCTTTAACAAGCCAGAGCTAGTAACAGCTGTTTTTCCACGGCAGAGGAAAATGGAGAGCGAGTATATAGTTAGCCTTATTCAAGTTACAGCTGGGTTACTGTTCAGTGTTTAACATATCGTTTGACAGCTCTAGTCGGTCAACTTTAATTCGTTAGCAGACATTCGCATTCGTTAGCTATTTAAACATACCGTATTATCAAACTAACGCGAGTAATTAGTTAACTAGTGACTGTTCAGTGTTCAAAACCCTCGCCTTGGCCTAACGACAACGTTGTAGCTGCTAGCTAACTAGCAGCCTTTAGCGATGACGTCGTTGGATTGCGATAAATGTTTATTAGAAGCTTACGTTACTGTTGAACATTTTAGTTCTGTTTTTGCTTAGAATAGAGTGGGGTGGACTGATTTTTCCAAATTTCTTATAGTTTATTATTGTATTATATGAAGAGTGCTGGTGAAAGTTTTGGCTACTGTAAAATACACTACATAGCTATATTATATAGCCCAGCTATCTTCATGGACAAACTTCAATGCAACTTTAATCCAGCAGAATCTCACAGAAAACTAAACCATACCACTGCTTTGTTTTCAGATCTCATTCGACTCAACTGTTTTTGGGAAACGGTGTCAAGCTTATAATTATTTTTAGGTGAGAAAACGTCACCATCAAAATTGCAATGCCACTGCTGTTCCTGGAGCGATTTCCATGGCCAAGTCTGCAGACTTACACAGCACTGAGTATTGCCCTGCTTGCTGGTAGCATCTTCAGTGGTTACACCACTGTGACAGAACCAGGGTATAGGGCATCAGATGTGGAAGAGCCTCCACCTCCCCCTGCTGATGTGGATATTGAACCAATCACAACTAACATTAGGGATGGAAAACTGGCTACCAGGGTCCTTTTGCATCTTGTCACTGACAGCCTTTTTGTATGGGTGAGTCTCATAAGATGTTTACTTCAACTGTGGTGTTGACAGGGTACTTGGACAAATGTGTTCATTTCTCTTTTTTTGTGCTTTTGCTTCTCAGGTGTTTGTGAATACAGTTTGCTGCTCCCTGATGTTGGTGGCTAAAATAATCCAGTGCATTGTCTTTGGGCCTCTCCGGGTCAGTGAGAAGCAGGTGAGTTGTGAGAAAATGAATCACAGCAACATTTAAGAGTTTCTTAGAAAACTAGTACCATGGTATCCCATGTTGTGTAACATAATTATGTTTTACTCCTCAGCACCTTAAGGATAAGTTCTGGAACTTCATCTTCTACAAGTTCATCTTCATCTTTGGTGTGCTAAACGTGCAGTTGGTGGAAGAGGTTGTTATGTGGTGTCTGTGGTTCTCCGCCCTGGTCTTCCTTCACCTCATGGTTCAGCTCTGCAAAGATCGCTTTGAATATGTAGGTTTTATATGGCACAGTTTGCTATACAAATTACAGGAAGATGTGACTGGATCTGTGTAATCATAATATTTAAAAGGACTAAATAAGGTGTTGTTTACTTGCTAGTTGGCGCTGTTGTGGTTATGACAGTATCATTTTTCAGGTCTACTATAAATAGTTATCCCTGCATACATGTTGTCATGATTCTCAACCTCATATCATGGTTCAGTTTGATAATAGAAAAACCTATTTCTATGTACTACATTGTATATTCAATGTTAGTGAAATCAAATTATGTTATCTTGCAACTTAGAGCTGGACATTTCTGCAAAGAATTGGTAAAGCATCTGTTTGACCGTTTGACCGATATTACTGACAGTTGTAAGAGGTCTAGCCAGCTGGCCTAAATATGTTTTTACCTTATCAGTGATGTAATGGCAGCTTGGACTTTTGCACCTTGTTTACTGGTACCTATTGCTGTTTAATAATTGGGCACTGCACGTACAGATATGCTATGTCTTTGTTGCAGATCATGCCTGGCCAATCAGTTTATGTCAAAGTGATGACTTCTTATTAATATAATGTATTGTAACACAATTTTCAGATGTAAAGGTGAATTTTGTTTTATTTTTGTCTGCAGCTTTCCTTCTCCCCTACCACACCTATGAACAGTCACATGCGTGTGCTGTCCCTGCTAGTGTCACTGCTGGTGGAATGTGGGGGCCTAGCTGTTGTCTGTGGTCTGCTAGGAGAGGCATATGGCATGCACACCCTGTCCTTTATGGCTGCCGAGGTGAGACCCCTACCAGGGGTTATTATTTTTTTACCTTTATTAGGGAGATGTTATTAAACATCAATTCCAATAATGAACCCATATTAATCAATGTATATGTATGTTCCTTTTCTTCCTCACTATAGTGCCTGCTTGTGACTGTACGCACTGGGCATGTCATCATGCGGTAAGTCCCCTCTGTACATCCTTCAGCAGGGTGGATGACATAGCTCGACAGACTTAGTAGGATCTGAATCTAATATTAGCCGCACAGATTGTTTTTTGTCTGTTGCCATGAGCACTAGATGAGAGAAAGCTTTGTGCCAAAGGGGTGAACCGGATTATATAAAGCTATTTTCAATAGAGACCGTTTTTAAACAATTTCACAAGTAAAATCACTCTGATACTTTAACAAGTATGCAGTGTATGGTGTTTGTGAAAATGTTCAGCATTGTAGTGTACAAAAGTGAAAGATTTAGTACTTTGACCTGCAATTAAAAAGAGTATTGGCGTAGCACCGATTGAGTTCCTTTTTAGTGTGTAGCGTACTAAGTGCTGACTGATTAAGGCCATGTCTCTCCAGGTATTCTATTCACCTGTGGGACCTGAATCACCCAGGGACCTGGGAGAGTAAAGGCACCTATGTCTACTACACTGACTTCTGCATGGAGCTGGCTATGTTGTTCCTGGACCTCATGCACCACATTCACATGCTGGTGAGACCCTGGGAGAGCTCCCCCTGTAGACTAGGATTTGTGGGTGTGACGGAATATTCCTCACCAGTGCAGGATTTGCATGATGACTTAACGTAGACAAACTATCAGCGTACCATGACCTGTTTATTGCTATAAAATTGTCTTTCTGTAGCTCACACCGATGCTCTACGCTGTCTCTCCCTTCAGCTCTTTGGTAACATCTGGCTGTCTATGGCCAGCCTAGTCATCTTCATGCAGCTGCGCTATCTATTCCACGAGGTCCAGCGTCGCATCCGCCGCCACAAGAACTACCTCCGCGTCATCGACAACATGGAGGCCAGGTGTGCATTCCATCTTCAGGCCGAGCATGTGTCATTTTATTCTTGAAGCTCAATCTTTAGTGGTAGTACTCCTTCCTGTAGCATAAAAGCTGACTTCTCTTGTGCAATGCTTTGCCCCACACAGGTTTGCGGTGGCCACGGCGGAGGAGCTGGTGGCTAACAACGATGACTGTGCTATCTGCTGGGATTCCATGCTGACAGCACGCAAACTGCCCTGCGGCCATCTTTTCCACAAGTAAGTGTTTGACCTAGCTGGACTTTGAGTAACATAATAATAATAACGACATTAGGATCTTGTATATTCATTTACACCGCTGGGAAATTGTTTTGTGTGTTTCCCCAGCTCATGCCTGCGCTCCTGGCTGGAGCAGGACACCTCGTGTCCCACGTGTCGGATGTCCCTCAACATCAATGGGGACGGGGGTCAGCCAGGAGGCCAACAGCAGGGGGTGCAGCTGGACGAGAACATGGTTCCTGGGGGCCCTACTGTAGAGGCCAGGCCCCACATAAACCAACACAACCACTTCTTCCACTTTGATGGTCAGTCAGTCTCTGCACGTGGTGATAGTCCAGGGCTCGACATTAAGGCTTGTCCGCATATCCGGGACAAGTGGATTTTTTGTCGGACAAGTGGAACAGAAATGTACTTGCTCCACCGGACAAGTTAGATGTCCGTACAAAAAAACCTATTTTACAGATTTTGATGCAAATTTTCCCACGATATGTCCAACCATTGTCCAACTTAGAATACCTTGATGAGTTGAACCGCTCACAATTCAAATATTAATAAGATCGGAGAGATATGTTTCTTCAGGCTCCCTGCTCCACAGTCCGAACAAATTAACAAAAACAACTAGAATTTAAACTTTGAAATGTCAGGTCTTCCTAGTCAAGTGTTGCTTCAAAATCAGGCTTTTATTGCTAACGCCAGATAAAAAAAAAAGAAAACGACAAGAAAACAATGGCAAGCTAAACAACCGAGGTGGAAAGTGGAACAAAGATGACATCTCGTAAAAGCAGCTTGGTTCCGTTTGGCAGTATTTTGAGTAAAAAGTCTCTAGATAGTGGGCCCATATGACATTGTTTACCGCCCCAACTTGCAGACACTGTTCGGTCTCAAAAAAGAACGCAGGTTGTAACGGCAACGACTGCTCGTGATATCCTTCCACTCAACTTTATTGGACAAAGGCTTCCGACAATTAATTTAAAATACTGAGTTCTAATACACAGTGCCGGACGCAAAAATGATCACATCCAGATTGGAGCACAACCATCCAAAGAAAAGTGCAATGTCCAAAATGCATGGCGCCAAGTACCACACATTTCAGCAAATTTAAAATACAATTTGATTATTGAATTAATCGATTGAGCGGTTTCATGGCTCTTGAAATTGTGGTCAATTTAGACAGTTTTTTCTGAGTGTTTTCTTACTTTTAGACTAGTCTAAATTTCCGTTTAAACGTCAGGGAAATTAGTCCTGCAGAATCTTGTATGACTCCTAAAGGAAGACCTTTCATTTCGGCGGTTATTTAACGGTAATATCTCTTCTGTGAACTAAATAAAATAAACGAAAGTAATATGTAAGACATTCAGAAACCCGGACAAGTGACTTTTTTGCCCGGACAAGTGAAAAGAAAATATGCTTGTCCAAAGGACAAGTGCCTCAAAAGGTTAATGTCAAGCCCTGTAGTTACACCAAAGATACATGGGACATACTTTGCTTTTGGAGGGGTGTATTTGTGGAGAATTGCCTCCTTTATATGTTCTATATACATCATGTGCACTGCATGATTGCATGAATGGTGTATTTGTTTATAATGTTAATGCTGTTTGAAATCTTCCCTCTGACAGGGTCCCGCATTGCCAGCTGGCTGCCTAGTTTCTCTGTAGAAGTCATGCACACCACCAACATATTGGGCATCGCCCAGGCCAACAACTCTCAGCTCAATGCCATGGTAAGCAAACATCCGTAATCTTATTTCTCTCTTGGAAGACAAGAAAAAGCTGCACCTTTTTCTTTCTCCTCAGTTCTATACTGCATAACCAGTTATGAGAGGTAGATAAAGACACCGAGCGGGGAGTCTAATAATATGTCATTCTCAGGCCCATCAGATCCAGGAGATGTTCCCCCAGGTGCCCTACCACCTGGTGCTGCAGGACCTGCAGCTTACCCGCTCTGTGGAGGTCACCACTGACAATATCCTGGAGGGGCGCATCCAGGTCCCCTTCCCAACACAAGTAAGTCATGATTAATCCTCAGCTACTTGGTGTAGAGACTGGAGACAAGATTGTGTTGTGTTTGAAAAAAAATAATCCTTTCTAGAGAAATATTTTGACCACATTTGAGTGTTTCACACAGCTCTGTTTTCCCCAAGGCAGTTGAGCGTGCTCCGCTACAGATGAGCGCAGCTTCAGAGGAGGCTGTGGGCGGTGGAGGATCCGAGGCAGGCCCCAGCAGCGAGCTAGACAATGTGGAAGTCAGGGGAAGCCGCTTCTCCAAGTCAGCCGAGGAGAGACAGAAGATGCTTTTGCAGAGGAAAGAGGAGCTGCTTCAGCAAGCACGCAGGTTTGTAACCAATATGTTTTGTTTTCTTCCTTTGGATTTTATCTTTAAAAAAGTGCTATTCGTTAAATGTTTAAGTTTCCTCATAATTAGAAGTATCATCTCTCGATAACACTGGTGCTAGTTTTATCTGGTACCTATTAGGACACTAGTTGGATACTAGTCGGTTGTTACTGGATAAACAATGTGTACTACGAAGGGACTAGTGCCATCTGCCCAAAAGATCACATTCCTGTTATTTGCCTATAGGAGATATATGAGAAAGACTCCAGAAGTGGGAGAGGAGGATTTGCCTGGACTGGAGGGTGATGCCCCAGACTCAGACTCTACTATGGACAGACGCAGAACCATGGCAGCAGCTGCAGAGAGACGCATGCAGAATCCATAGGATGCAACCCACCTGAAAACCCAGCCACCTGCTGACTAGCCTGGAAGCCAAGCCCGCTACACTGACAGTGCTAGTTCCCCCTCCTCCTTTATGATTAAAGGAGTTATCCAAACAACATATAACAAAAAGAGTGTTACAAGCATGGCTTTCGGCTGCAACTGGGCTCTGCTGTTTTAAGCTGCCTTAGTGAGACTAGTCAATTCTGAACGGTCTCTGCATCAGAGCTATCAGTTGTGGCTTCCTGAGGCAGTGCGGAGTGTTGTCAGTCTCAAGAATACACCATAGAACGGTTCTCATTTACTTGCCAGACATCCCAATAGCAGGGCTCAACAGTAGATCAGCATCTGCTGTTGTTTGAGTGAGCTGTGAAAAAAGCATGCCCTGCATCCACAAGTTTCTTTTCCCCAATTCAGTTCAATAGTTCATCATAGTAATTTAACTTTTCTGGAATCGTTTTGATAAGTTATGGTAGAGACATTGATATCATATGGGGTGATGTTCAACCAAGGTTTTGCGTATATAATTTTATCAAATTAGATTCAACTGTGAAATAAGAGTAGACTAAGCAACGATAACAGAAATTGCAATGTTTTTTTAATTTTATTTCTTGCCACTGAGTAAGAGAATGTCACTTTAGTATTGCGTCATCTGTGAAACATGAATGTATCTATGTTATGCTGCAGAGAAGTACTGTTAGTGACCATTGTGGACACTTTATTTGGTGGTAAATGTGTCATCTCCTCGTGGAAACTTACCAACAGTACTAGGTGATCTAGCTGGCCGGTTTGTGCGCAAAACATTGGCGGGGATCCTTAAACATCTAGTTTAGCCAGTTGAGATCTTCTGGGGGGTGTTCAAACTTGCTGATACAGTGCTATACTATGAAATTGCAGAGGTGTGCTTTTGTTTTTCTCCATTTTGTCAGAAGTAGCAATCCTACCAACTTTAAGAAAACAATGACACTTACTATCCTGTTTTCCCCTTCTGTTTTCTGTCTCATATTTTGGTATCAAGAGGATTCTTACTTTTGCCGTTTGTAAAGAATATTCTGAAAATATATCCTACAAAAAGTAGTTTTCTTTGATTTAATAATTCAACTACTCATATTTTCATATCTCTGTCATATTTTCCTATTCATGAGTTATTTTTGTAACCATTTCATAATTAATCAAGTCATTACTGATAACTTTCTGGACGGATCTTTCCTGTATTATTGTGCCTAAATCAAGAATGGTTCTCTCCTGGATTAACTCTGTAAATGATGTAGTTTTTTGTAAAAAAAAAAAAACACTAAATTAAATAAAAAAAGTTAACTATGAACAAGACAAATTAATAAATACACGGAGCTACGTAAGAGCTTTTTCATTATCAAAAGTGCTTGTCCTCTACTGTGTTTTCCTTTTTTAGTGACAAAATTTTTAACCTGCACAAACACACTGGCATACTTTATTAGTAGCCTAGCCTGTTCTGACTTCTTCTCAAAATGACTCAATGTAACAAAAAAAACGACCCAACAAATAAAAATACGGATATTTAAAGAAAATAATGAATGTTGCTGTAACTTTTTTTATACTAAATTAATAAAACTTATCTTGGCCGTAATGCCCAGTACACTTCAAACATGTTGCCAAAAACCTCGAAACAGTTGATTTCGAGCGTTCCTTCACGGTTACTACTTTAGGTATCCGTTTTCCATAATCACTTAAGTCGACTGACATAACGTTACTACCCATATGTGACAGTAGATGTCAGCAACACGCTTAACACAATGGTTAATAACCAATTACACAGCATGCATCATTGAGTTAAAGATTCTTTATTCAGGTCCGGGCTAGTCCTATTGACGTCAGTCTGAAGCAGAGTTTTTCGTGTTTTTAATTTGTGTGTGCAAGAAATTTTGGAGTTGAACAGCTTCACTGGGCATTAGCTAAATCACTTCTGACAAGACTAGGGTGAGACAGACACTTTCAGAATACTATTGCTACAACCTTTCACATGATGGTTCGGATGCAAGCTGTCTGGCGAATTATTTTGATTTGTTAAATTGTTTTAAATTAATTTCAGGTTTTCACATTACACTCAGCCTTATTGATCATCGAGAGAGGTAAGATATGTTTGTTCCAGTGGTCTTCTGGTTTTAGTAGTCAGGACCTTACTTATTAAAGGTAGAATAAAACATTATTGATTTAATAGGGGACAAAATGTCCTTACCTGCTATGTTTTATACTTAGGTCATGCTGTCGCCTATACTTCCTATAACCTTTTCCATCAATTCGGTGAATTATATGAGCCTAATGCTCTTTCTCTATGGGATGTCCTCCTGTGCCCTGCTGGGAGACAATGCTCTGAACTTACTGCTTAAACATCCCCTGATTGATGGGTAGGTTCATATTCATAATTATTACAGTATATACATACTGTATATATACATGTGTGTGTGTGTGTGTGTGTGTGTGTGTGTGTGTGTGTGTGTGATTAATTCATTAAATAAATTCTGTCAAATTAAGGAAATAGTGGGTAACACTGTACAGGATTAGAATAATAAGCAATACATGTTTTCAAAGTCAAATGAACTGACTAGTTTTACCTCTGCAAAAGGCACATCTGAAATAGTTTTTTTCTCAAATTCCTCTCCAGTCATAATGATCTTGCTCTTCAGTTGAGAATCCTCCACAACAATAACCTTAGCAGAATTGACCTGCATGACCTCAGCAGAGTGGCCACAGATATCAACAGACTCCAAGCTGGCGGTGTTGGTGTTCAGGTTTCTTTGCTTATGGGCCAATTTTCCAATGTGTTTTTTTCTTCCTAAAATGTCTCTCTAAAAAGCCCATTGATTGTCTCAGCACTTCAAATTCCCTGTGGTTAGATGTTTGCAGCGTACGTGTTGTGTAGAGCCCAAGAGAAAGATGCAGTGAGGCTAACCCTGGAACAGGTTGATGTGATTCGACGTATGTGCTCTAAATACCCAGAACTGGAGCTGGCAACATCTGTCCAAGGTAGATAATTGAAATACCTACAGTGCACCACACGGTGGTGAAATACCTACAGTATTATTACCACTACTATGTACACATCTGAAATACTCAAATATGCTCCAAATATTCATCCATTCTGTATTTTTCTGCAGAACTAAAGGACTCCGCAATGAGAAAAAAGATTGCATGTCTGATCAGTATTGAAGGAGGTCACTCTATAGACAGCAGCCTTCCCACGTTGCGCATGTTTTACCAGCTGGGGGTCCGCTCCATGGCCCTGACACACAACTGCAATACTCCATGGTGAAGTTCAGTCACACAAATCTAAATAAACTCCTCCACCTTTGACAGCTTTTTTTTTGTACTTGTCTTTGACACTTTCCATAATTGCTTTAGGGCAGAGTCATCCTCCACTTTATATAATGAGCATCAAAGAAAGGACAACAGCCTCACACACTTTGGTAAGGTAAGATGCAAAAGCCTTTTTAAACCAGCATATAGGCTGTTCTATAATGAGTGTGTTTACAGTCTGTTTATTATCATAGGTCAAAAGTACACATTTCTCCATGTGGGATGCAGTAGAGTTAATTGAGTTAGTTGTATGTCTTTCTTTCACAGGCTGTGGTGGAGGAGATGAACCGTCTGGGGATGATCATAGATCTCTCCCACAGCTCTTGGGCCACAGCCAGTGCCGTTCTGAAGCGCTCTAAGGCTCCGGTCATCTTCAGCCACTCCTCTGCTCATGCTGTGTGCAATCACAGCCGCAACGTCCCCGACCAACTGCTGCGTGATCTGGTGAGATGCTACTCAGTGCCTGCACATCATCTTATGCACCCTATATTAACTTGACCCCCCCCCCCCCCACACACACACGTTTCTCTTTGTATTATTCTAATGCTGCCATCTTTGTTTCACCTCATCCTTAAAAAGGGAATTTGGTCACTGTGTACTACAATATCTGCCTAAGAATCTAAACTGTCTTATTAGCCTTATATTATATATATTTTTAACCAAGTGTATAACATGTTTATTGTATGAAGAACATCTAATTAAAACAGTATATTACTAATATATTTTATATGAACACTTTTGTTCATAAACCCTCTGTTCTCAAATGTTATGGCTGAAGTATAGTATTTTCTAACCTCAACATTCTTATTTGACTACCTGGAGTGATTTTTTCCAGAAACTTAACAGTGGTCTGATCATGGTCAATCTACACAGTGGGTTTGTGGCGTGCAGTAGCCAGGCCAATGTTGCAAACGTGGCTGGTAAGCAAGCCTCCTTTAATGGTATGAAATACAGTATGGTTTGAAAGACTTTGTGCCTTATTCAGCTGTTGCTGTTGTTGCTTTTTGCAGATCACTTTGACCATATAAGGGCGATTGTTGGCGCTGACTCAATTGGAATAGGAGCAGACTTTGAAGGGGCTTTGAAGTAAGCACCCACTCCTCACAGACAGATGTTGCAAGAACAAACTGATTTGAATGATTGGTTGCCTAAGGGTTTAAAGTGTGGTTTTATGTTTGCAGCTTTCCCCTGGGCCTGAAGGATGTGTCCACCTATCCCTACTTGATTCAGGAACTTCTGCTGCGAAACTGGACAGAGGATGAACTATCCGGAGTCCTTCGACTCAACTTCCTGCGAGTGTTTGAGGCTGTAGAGAAGGTTAGCTTAAGCTAGAACACCATAGTGCCCTGTTGGAAATTGGCACCCTTTTCCATATGATGTTTCATTTAACTTAGCATACAACTTCTCCCAAAAGAAGCTAAGGTCTATCCCTTTAATATTTTACATCTAGTGCTCATGTTTTGCAACTGACAATGAGATTCAATTTGGTTAAAAAACTTGCTTGCAGAACTGTTATAAATACAAAATAATAACACTCTTTCTTTTTTTTTACTCTTGATATTTATTTGGCTGAATATCTTGTGCCCCAGGTCCGTGATCAGCTTAGTGACCACCCGCCCAGTGAGATGGAGATCCCTATGGAAGAGGTACACCACCCGTGCAGACTGGACTTAAAAGCCCTAATCTCACAGGCGAGGCCTCGCTTCGACAGCTTGTCTGCTTCCCAGGCACACATTGCACCACAGAATAATCTTCTCTGGACCGCACTACTGTTGATCCCAAATCTTCTTGTACTTTAATGGGAACAGTAGCACGTGTGGTCATATTTAATCATCCCTATTGTAGGGACACATTTTATTGTACACTATCAAGGCACTTTTACACAACACCTGAATGTAAGCTCTTGTAGATCTATAACCAATTCTCTCATTTTAGTTTTAAACGTTTCCATATACTGTAAAAAGTGTTTACCAACAGGCAAAATATTGCACACTGAACTATTGTTTGAATGATAATTAGATAAAACAAAACCCAATGTATGTAATATACAGTATGCACGCTCAGAGATATACAGTGTGGGGCCAGCACAAGCCACCAGCTTCAAGACAACTTGGGCATAGACTCTTCAGGACACCGGAGCTCTATCCAAAATATATTCCATCATTTAGTCTTGTTGATAGTGGTGAAGTGCAAGTGTCAAAAACACTGATCCAAAACTTTGGTTTTAGATATGGTAGTAACTAAGGCCATATCATTCGAGTCGCATTCTATTTATACTCATCCAACCATTCAGTAACCACTATGCTGGGGGCCATTGTTCCCTTGGAAGATGCACACTGATGACAAATGAATGGAAAAACTTGAATAAATAATTTCAGAAAAATAAGGAATGAAAATATTTCAATACAGGTGCACTGCATGCTACAATTCAGTGATTAATACATACAATTTTGGATCAAGATGTAGAGGTCTAGGATGACATCCACAGGGCATGCGAGATCACTGAATGGTTTTTGAAAGTAGTATGAGAAGTATGTGAATCAGATGCTATGACCTTGACAGTTACCTGACCTTAACCTAATTAAACCCGTCACAAACTCAGCTGAACATATTGTTGTATTGTTTTGCGGAGTGCACCTTTTTGTGGAATAAATATTTTATTAGAATATTAATAAAAATATATTTTATATAAATATAGATTTTTGCCTTAGCTTTTTAATTAAAGCTGACTTTTACTGGTTCCTTTAAAAAAATGCTTTGAGCTAATAAAAATACAAATCTGCATGACATTTTTATCATTATTTAAAATTGTTTTATTGAGTCACGCATAACACTTGGCCGTACAGCTCTTGTTTCTCTCCTACAACACCCTTGCCTGGAAGGTTGTCTTCATTCTCTCAAAGGGACTATTGCCATGAGATACACAGCCTACCAATTATACATTTACAGACTTTATTTACATCCAAAACATAATCATTGTCCAATATAAAATAACATAAATTAACCGATACACACTTTAATTAAATACCATTTGAGGCATTTGCATGTGGAAAAATAAATGTCCAAAATTTTTGTTCGTTTTCATCATTCCCTCTCTTACCACATTCGGTATGGTTGAGTAAATAAATAATAAAATAAATACAAACGTGATTTCCCACCATGTAGATACTGAGAGGGGGACGGGTTTGGCACTCTACTGTGATCAGTCTGGAAGTCATCTTAGATTCCAGTCTACAGTTAGTACGCGGTTAGTCAAAGTTATACAAAATACTTACTGTGTACAGCTATTGAAAGCCTGCAGAGAAACACTTTTTGTCAGTGATAACACCATTTAAGAAGAAACCATTTAGAAATGAAAGGGCAGTCTTCAGTAAAATGTGTAAATAAGGGCCCTCAGTAGGAGGGCATAACAAGACCATGATGGATATGTACTGAAATGAGACACAATATTCAAACAATATGCAAATAACTACTTTGACTGGTCCCTATTTCACCATACAAATATTTTCAATATTATAATAAAGGTATCAACCATTGTTGCATCCAAGATAGGAGGAAGCTAGGGCTGTCCCTTGTGGTTGGGGGTGGAATGCCCATACATGAGGCTTTGTGGCGAACTGTGACGCAATGTTTGATCGGTCAGGAGTAGATAGTGATGACTTCACATCCCCCTCCTCTAACAAGCAGTACTCTCTCCAGCCCCTCAGTCAGAACCTCCAGGAACTCCATGTCTGGAACTTGGTTAAGGAAGAACAGCCAAAATCAATTGACTACTCTAACCACTTTTGCATTCTAATGTTAGCTAAATAGTAAATGCTATAATGTGTGGACATAGATTATTCATGATTGTGTGTTGTTTTATTCTTCAAAGGATACAATTCTCATCTCCGTCTGTATTCCGTGGTGGCCCTGGCATGTTGAGCAGCACTAGTCGTGCATCATGGGATCTGGTTACGATTACCTCGTTCAGTTTGACAGCGGTGTGCATTCGACGCACATTAGACTGATCCCTGAATAGAGCATGGAAAAAAACAACGCCGTAATTGAAAGACAGGCAAAACAAGTTTGAAGAACTTGAATATTAGCTGCAGAATTTCTTTTGATAAAAGCTAGAATACAGAGGGGTCTTCAATGAAAATAGTAATAAAGTAGAACCCTATATTGTTCCAAAAATCCCAGAACTTACGGTTTGAGGCTAATAAGCTCTCTGAAGTTCTCTGGGGCATTGCTCCTGTTCCTCCTCTCAGCTTCGACCTTCTCCTTGGTCCAGGTCATCTGGATCTTCTCTGCTACTGGCTCCAGCACCTCTTCCTCTTCATCTGAGTACAGACTACCCATTCGCACCAGAGAGTGCCTGTCCTTCACCAACTGGGCCTAGGGAGCGAGTAAGAGGCACTTGTTTCAATGCTATGCGAGTTTCAACTGTGTTTATTTGAGAGATTAATGGAGTCATGTCAAACACACAGAGGGCTCAGACTGTCATTTGTGTACATCTCATAGTGTAAGAGAAGGCCTAGCACACCTACCTCCCTGTCCCTCTCAGCACTGGACAGCCTCATCTGCCTCAGCATCTGGGACCGCTGCTCCATCATCAGAGTACGCTCATAGGTGTAGGCTGAGATGTCACTGTCATGCTGAAATACGGGCAATACCGTGGAAAAGATTAATTCCAATGTGATCGCAGTGATTGGAGAAGGAATACTCCATGTGGCCGCTGCATTAAGGTCATGCTTACCATCTCTACCACTTCCACCTCTGCTTCTATTCTCAGCTGGTACAGAAATGTGGCTAGATCTTTCTTCATCTGGATACTGTTGTCGTCCATCTGGGCCACGGTAAAAATACGCATCTTGCATTTCCTCCAAACCTAAAACAAACGACAAAGAGGTTTGAGGTCTTCAAATGACTTAAGTGACCAGGTTTTGTACATAAAATATGGAAAGGAGAGTGAGAAAGGGACTCTAAATCACTACCTTGTGCTGTTTGAGCAGGAAGGGCAGCAACATTAGCATGCCCCCATCGTGAACAATCCACCACACGTCGATGGTGCCGTCTACAAAGCGCTCGTGGTTGCTGGGGTAGAAGGACACGTTCTTGGGCACCATCAGGGCAAGGTGGGCAGCCGTGGTGCAGCGCACTGTGTCTGGGCGTGGGCATAGATAGTCGTTCACGTTACTGTATGACATTTGAAATACACAGTTACCTTTACTCTGTAGCGGCTAATGGATGGGGAAGAAGATACTCTTAATGGTTTCACAAAACCAGGGGCATTCATGCACCTAATCGTGAAGTATAACTGATAATTACTTAAAAAATCAAACAAAGAGGCTTTAGTGTGAGGCTCTTACTGATGAAGGTCTTCCAGGCGCGGGGGTCCTCACTCTGTCTCCAGCCGTAAGGCCAGCCCATCACCACTGTGTTGTGCTTCATACCCCCCAGACCACAGGACTGGATCATGTGGGTGATGCCCTCCCGTACCTTAGATGCCACCACCACCTGGCAGAAACCCTTTACTCGCTCAATCTCCATCATGTTCTTTATTGCCTGTCAGGGGCAGGGAAGTCGAAATGAAACAAAGCTGGCAAAGCTGCCTACAGTATAGTCATCAGAAAGGCTGCTGTTTGCCTCCCACCTACCTGCTCAGAGGCCTGTGTCTCCCCATAACTGTCCAGGAATTGTCCCTGGATAACTGAGCCCACAATGGTGAGGCCTTTCCCCGCTTTCAGCTGGGAGGCAAAAGTGAGGAGGCGGGGATACTTCACATGGAGGTCCTCGTCCAGCTTCAACAACACCAGTAGCTGTGGCCTGGGAATGGCAAATATACATGGTGGGGGAGAAGAGATAAATGTCATCCATTTCCTCTTGATTTCTGGAATGTTCTCATCGGCAGACGTGTGAGGGCAAGTCGAGGGGACTGTGTTACTGTACCTCCAGTTCTTTGTGTGAGGCGGTCCGGCCTCCAGTCGTAACAGAGCGTAACGAGCTGCGCTCAGGGACAGGCCTCGTATCCCATCCCCCCACTCCTTCTCTGCTCTGTGTATGTGTGTTTGTTTGAGAGAGGGAAAGACCAACGGAAGAAATCAAAAGGCGTTCTGACACAAGATGACGTCCATCCCTCTCCAATCCCGAAAGTGCAGTATAGTTGGTGTAGTTGGTCAGACGTACCCCTGATATTCTATGTACTTGTAGATCATGCCGGCTATGCCCATGGCCACAATGGCATAGTACCAAGAGGAAATGAACATCAGAGCCAAGCACATGCTCATGCCGAGGAATGAGAGAGCCCTGATGGAACACACACACACACACACACACACACACAACATTTAATCTAATCTAATGTGTATGTTTGAACATTCCAGACAATGATCTGGATGATAATGGAGCAGTCATAATAGGAATTTCAAAATTACTAGTGAAATTGAAACAGATGTTTTTCAAATTGGAGAACAGATATTTGGGGTGTAACTTTCTTTTTAGGTTCTTTATTTGTCAAAGCCAACAATAAGCTTCGGAAGCAAATTAGAAATGAGACGCATGCCCAAATAAGTAGAATAAAGTACTGTATACATGTAAGAATGCACTAATGCATAACTGAACTGAAACTGAAATGAATCACCCACACACATATACACACCTACTCACCAGTGGTAGTACTTGAACCTGGGCCTCCAATTGGGTGTTCTCAGAAGAGTTTGTACGGCACAGGCTAAGTTAACAAACAGATAGCACATCAAGAAGAACCTGTTGAATAAACACAGAATACATTAAGAATGTTCCACTTTCCAACGTGACGTGAACTGTTTCTTTTTGTTCAGCAGATGTTTACCTAAAACTGTGAACTTGCTCAGAGTACGTGGTTGATTTTGTTTCACTCACATGGAGAGGATGGGGGCCACCATGTCTAAAGAGGCGATAAGGATGCCAAGCTCGGCGATGAGACCAGTCAGCAACAGAGCCCATGTTGGCTCCCCATTGGCCTTGCCAAGGCCAAACACCTATAACCCAAACCATATGCCTTTCACTGCACAGCAGACACATTTACATGAGGGAATGCAAATACAGGTGTGCAGTACATTCAAATGACTAAGCAATAAGGACACCATATCCTTAGTCATTCACACTTGTTGGTGTAAAACAATATTTTCATATTGGAAAGGTTACACAGTGACAGCTACTTCCTTTATGTGTGTTGGTTGAGTACACAGGCGTCAAACCACACTATGTCTGTTGTTTAGGTGGCCAGTCGTACCCTGAGGAAAGGGATGATGCTGTCCTTGGCGATGGCCTGCAGGAGTCGAGGGGCTCCAGTCAGAGACTGCAGCCCCGCCCCCACGGTGGAAAAGAAGGAGCCAATCACAATGACCCAGGGGGAGGGCCAGGACAGAGTCCCCACCACTAGGTTCCTGTTAACGGCATCCCCAAACCTAGAGGACGGAGGAGTTCACAGTACACAGAGAAACGTGGTTTGTTTACCAAGCCCACATGGCACTGTTTGTTGTCTTACAGTTATAGTAGAGTGAGCCTCGTTTGCCGTGTTCTAGGAACACTTCCAGTCCTTGGAATGGGTGAGTCAGCTTTGACTTACTTGTCCCTCAGGACCACTCCTTCTATGCAGGCCCCAAAGAGAATCACTGAGCTGAAATCTGCAAGGTACATTAAGGAAGACATATGGACACACAGTATGACATTTACATTACTGTGTTTCAGGATAGGAGCCGCCATAGGCTTCTACATTTACTCTCCATGACACATACTATAGTATATGACCAGCTTAGAAGGATACAGACTAGGGAGGTGGTTGTAATAGCCAAGATTGTTCCAACCGGGATAGACTTCTGGGCATCCCGCAGATCACCAGATCTGTTGGAGCCAGCCATGATGCCTAGAGGTAAATTAAGGTTATACTGTTACTTGCATACAGTAAGAAAACAAGAATGCAGAAATGTGTAATGCCACCAACAGTTTGAGAGTTGTACAAGAGCAGAAGACACGACCGAAGACTGTAGTAGTGTTCAGCATTTTCAGGCAGGCAAATTCACACGTTTTTCTCTGCCTTCCTGGTGTGTTTTGACAAGTCATTGATTTTATTAGGTGACTATTTTTGTTACCTGTTGCTGAGGGAAAGAAGATGCCCACTAGCAGAGTGAATGAGGTAGCGATGTCTGCAGACACATACATGCCGAAGCTCTCCATGGCTCCATGGCCATCGGATGACGGAAGGCCAGCCTTCTCCAGGATCTGCCCTTTGTCCATGTAGTCTCCCCACATGTTATCTAATGGAACCACCAAGCACATGGGGTGTACTGTGGCATTCTGGATAGTCTGGCCATGGCCATTTTGATATGTCATGTTGCAACGTGCATAATAACATAAAATAACAATAAGACAAAAGGTTAGGGTCAGTAGTTACCTCGGATGATCCCGCTGGCCAGCCCAGGGATGCCCTGTAGCTCAGTCACATTGTTCTGGCTGAAGTATTCATCACACTGGGAACTGTTCATGTGCCCTGAAGTGCAGAAGTTCCTCCAGAGTTGACTGGCCACTGTCTGGTTGCCCTCCACCACCGTCTTAGCACACACATCAAACAGATCTCTAACCAATGTCCGGTTGCCCAACATACAGACCCTGGCAGTGGGAGGGAAGGAATGTTTACACTGTAATATCATTCACAACACCTATATCCAATACAAGTCACTGGATAACATGTTTTTCCACATCTAGATACAAATTATGAATTAAATTATGTGTATGACTGCAAGCAGACTGAAGTGTAATTAGCTAACTGTTATCACATCATTACAATATAATTAACTGTTATTTATCAACTGTAGTAAGCAGCGTATACAGAATAATCCCGGTGACGAACGTGTCTTAAATAAATCAAACAGTTTTCTCGGCTCTATGGGTCTTAGATCAGTCATCAATTACAAACTCATAAAGTCATCCCACTTCCTGTTTACACAGTAAACAAATTCTTCTCTGTGGGACTTACGTGAACTCTGGAGGATGGAAGATAGATTTGACTGCTCCGGCATAGATAGACACGATAGAGATGATGACGCAGGCCAGGAAAAGGGAGGCTAGTTTGTTGACATATTTCACTCCGACAAATACCACGACGGCCATCAGACTGAGACATATAGTGCCGTATACTCTCATGTTGTTTAGCATGGCGCTGTCGCCCCCATGTGGATCAGTGGCATGGAAGAGTGCTGCCTGTGGTACCAAGTATTTCTGAGAAGACAATTATCCATGTTCATGAAGCTGTGTTTAAGTTTAAAATGTGTGTGCCGTGAAATATCATATTTGTCAAAGGCCATATTCCAAAAGTGATTTGGACATTATATTTTACACCTTTAAGACGGTATTCTTCAAAATAGGATGGGCCTCACCAGGAAGATCTCAACTGCACCCAAGATGTACATGGCAGACGCGAAGGTGGTGCCCAGGTAGAAACACAGTCCGACAGCGCCTCCAAACTCAGGGCCCAGCGACCGTGAGATCATGAAGTACGCTCCGCCCGCTACAGCACAACAGGCACAACACAATCAGTCTGGAATCAACACCAGGTAAATGGTCTGATGAACATGATTCTAGAAATATTCTATATGTTTTCAGTTCAATACCTGGCACAACACCGTTTGTTGCAATGGCACTCATGGATATGGCAGTGAGCATTGTCTGTGGAATAAAACCATGTGGCATGAATGAAACATGCATACATGGCCAAATGAGAGGTAAAAGCATGACATATCAGCCCCTTTGCAGGTTCAGACAGATGGGCTAATACCCCAAAGCAACAGTCTCAAATTCATAAGGTAAACTGAACTTGATCTTGGTTGTGGAAGACGTGAACAAAACGGACAAAGCTTTGACATGAGGCTGAACTAAATGGCAGGGGGGTTTTATTGATCGGTGGGTAACAGCAGTTGGCTGACCCCGATTCGGGCGGACGTTTGCAATGACGACGAGAGCACAACATGAAATGGTGTCTGTGGGTGGGTTTATATGGGTGGGTTTACTAACACAGGAACAGCACATGAGGACGATGAGGAAGGACTGGACCACGCCTGCTGTCCCAACAATCCAGGTCAGCCGAAGGAAGAGAATGACACCAAAGATGTTCTGCAGGCACGGCAGGTAGACCCCCATCAGCGTGCCCATGTTGGGGGACTGTAGACAGAGGGATGGAGAGAAGGTTCGAGAAAGAGAGCACGAGTCAGTGAGAGAGAGAGAGAGAGAGAGAGCAGTGAACACCACTTGGAAAGCAAGCTATTGATTTTCAGCATTGATCAGTACTCTCATGCTATCAAAATAGCACAGCAGTGAGGATGTAAAGAAAATAAAACGATTGAATAACAAAATGCCATTTATAAGAGTGAAGGACTGAACCATACTGAAGGATGAGGTTTTGTGCATGAAGTATACGCCGGCTCACCTTGGGGGCCTGCTTGTGCGCGGACGCAGCATTGTCTGCCTCCTCATGTTCCTTGGCTCCCTGGGTGATGTTGGTGTAGTTAACCAGCCGGCTGAGCAGCGACGATACTTTTGGACGTATGTCCAGCTCCTCCTGCAGGGAATGGACAGGACCGGGGACGCGGGTTAGCTGTATCCTGATGGTGCTGTGTGTGACTCTCTGTGACTTTCTGGTCATTGGCATTGGGACTAGGCCTAAATACAGTTCATACAGAGAGTCTGAAATTTACACACTGACATGTGTGAACTTGGTAAACTCTAGCCTGTGAAAACAACCTCAAATAGGGCCAAGTTCCGGTCATAGAAGTCATTCTTCTTAACCGCAGCATCGGCACTGTTCAGAAATGGACTGTCCTCATTGTGATTCCCATGTCCTAGGGAAAGGAGAGGTCAAACTTGTGTAATACATTAAGAGTGCTGAAAGGGCTATGTATTCTTTTCATTTTTCAATATCACCACAAATATGAGAACCCAAACAAATTTGTACAAATGGAGAAACAGCTGAACTTAAGGTCTGATAAAAATATTGTTTTGCTACTGCATGTTGTCAAAAATAAATAAGCTTCAAGTCTATGACGTCAGTAAAGGAAAAAGGTTTGTGATGAAATACATGAACTGTGTAACACTTAATATAGGCAATATGAAAACAATTATTGTTTTGATTATTACCACAAAAATACCACAACTTCTGTTCATTTTTAAACATCATCATGTTATCTTAATACAAACATTAACTATGTCTTTTAAAACCAACCAGGCCTAAGTAAAGCATACACACATATGAATTATTGACACTTCTGATGTAGGTTTTTCCAAACCAAGCAGAAACACACGCAGGGCCTGGGGCTCATGCTGCACACAAATAACAGCATGATCTATATTGCTCACACACACACACAACCAGCAGCTGTACTTTGTCTTACCTTTAGATTGACACATTATCCAAAGTTCATTAGTAACACTTGTTCAATCAAAACCTTTGTGCTCTGCAGCTGGTCTCTGTCAACTCTGTTCCTTTGATATTCCTGTCTTACTGTGTTTATGTGAATGTAATTTAAGTGGATGTGATCAAATGTTGTTCTCGGCTCTTCACTCACCTTTTTCAAGGGCCTTAATGACAATGGTGCTGCTCACGGTGACCATACTTCCACACAAAGGGCAGGCGGCAGCAGCAGTGCACTACTCTGAGCTGTGTGTACTAGTTAGGCACCGCAAGGGCTAGTTCAATCAGGGCTAGATTTCAATGGGGGGTCTTGTATCACACACCCAGCAGACACAGGCAGGCATCCCACCCACCCACACATACACACACACAAACACACACACACACACACACACGCACACAATTTACACGCACACACACTGATCAGTACTAACATAAATTGCAGCAATAGCTGGTGGTTTGCCGAGCATGGGGCATATACAAAGTTTCAATTTCAATTTTGCGCGCCAAACTATTTGATTTACAGGTTTGAAAACCTCTATGTGAAATGAAATTTGAAACGAACATGAATGTAATAAAGTAGCCTATACTTTTCAGGTTTTTGATGTTACCTAGCCATAAAAAGACATGAGCTTATCCAGTTTTCCTTGACAGAAGCAAATGGATAAAAAGGATCAAATGTTTTTGGTTGCACCAGTGGTAAGCCAGCAGTGTAGAGACAAACACGTATACATATTTTTGGCTGATAGATTGTCAATGCTGTCCTCTAGTGTTAAGAAGCTGTTAGTGCTATAATGCTCTCTAAGTAGATAAAGTGCAAAACAAAAAAACAGCAAATCATGATTGTGTATGGTGTCCCCTATAAAACCCCCACCAATCTTAAAAATTCCCTCACCACAAAGCCAGTAGGCCTATTTTGAAATAGGAAAATAAATTCATCACCATATTGGATTTAAAAAACAATGGAGTTTTAAGTAAATGACCTAACTGAGACTTTTAATAGAAAATAGCCAGACAATAAAAAGCTTAGGCCCAGTATAAAGGCACATAGACTCCTACTGTGGAGTTGGACAGGTTCTGACTAGTCAGCAGTGCCTCAAAAATGCCTGTACAGTTTTAGGTTTAATACCTGGCAACAAAGTAAAAATACCACGCAACATCTTGGCTTGTGTATTCACCTGCCTCTACTGCTCTCCAGAACTACATTTTCATTTGGTCCAGCTGCAAAATAAAAGAGCTTAACACTTCAATATACAAAGTTTTGTAGTCATTGATCAAATCTGTCACAGGTTTAATTGTTGTGCCGCACTAAAAATATCCGCCAAAGAAATAGATACTAAGTAAACTTATTTTTCTGAACTAATTGCATTGCTTGCTCATGTGCTAATGAAGGAAACCCTTTTACTTCTGTTGGGTAATTTAAATATTCTACTGGGGCTGTGTAGTCTATGAGTTTGAATCAAATTAAACTCAATAAGAAGGAATTCTTGGATTACTACATGGACCAGTTATCCATGGTTTTTATACAGTAAAGGCATTGACATCAACTAAAATACTTATGATTGCCATAAAGTAGTTGTTGATGTATGTCAAAGTTTGAAATGTCAAAATAAAAATTGCCATTTTGCTCTCATTTTTCACTATGGGCTTTAATAAAAACCAAATGACAGAAAAAGTAAGCAAACATGCTGCTTCCCTGCTTTGCATAAGTTGTGTCAGCAAAAGGAGACACCTGACTCTCAGACACACTCCAGTGCAGCTGAAGATGGCCATTTGCAGTGTTATCATGTCATCAAGACGTGTAATCATTTCTGATTATTTCTATAACCAACATGGTGATTGATTTGAATAAAGCCAGAGGCAGAAATATTTCAGCAAACCTGAAAGCTGATTAAGTTTGGAAATGAATTCCCTCTCCATTAGCTCCTTAGTTGTAAAAGCCTCTTTGCTAAACTTCCTCTTTATGGAACATTTAAGACTTTATTAAGTAGTGAAGTCATGCAGCTTAAGAAGCTCTACCAGATCTGCACTGTGGTTTGTTGGCATCGAGCTGTAATTATTTTTCAAACAATAAGCTGTGTGTATAATAAATGCTAAACTGAGTGTGCAATAAATGCATTTCTGTATGCATGCCCACATTTTTGAGTGGATACACATGCATGCTTGCCCAGGTGTACAGCGTGTTTGAAAAGTAGACGGGTTAATGTCCATTGTAGGCAGGCATCTGTTTGTACATTTAGGGGACTGCCTGCTAGTGTGTACTGGTGGTGAAGACTGACTTACTGCATGTCATGATCTAGTTGTTAAGTGTAAGATGGAGCGGAAACTTAGCTGGACAAAATTAGGAAAACAACCTGGCAGCTGCAACAAAAATACTATTCAATTAAATTTAAGGTGGGTACAACATTCTAAATTAAGATGGTGCTCTTCAGATTTGTAAAATGTATTTTTGCTAGATTAAACACACTCATATAGGATTCTTTTTTGGAATGCTTGGATATTGAAAGCACATATTTAGCATATATTACTCTTGAGAGGGAAACTTGAGTTCAACTATCTATGTGCATAAATTAAAATCAGAATCTTCTCAACTTAATTTGTTGATATTTTCAGACAAATGTGTGTATTTTACCATTTTAGTTTGTTAGGGTTTCAAATCAATGCTGTTCTGAATCTTTGAAAACACTGGAAGCCGTCATTTGTGTATTTAACCTTTGGAGTCTATAACTGTTTAAAATCAATGATGTTCTAAATCTTCGAAAACACAGGAAGGCGCAGTGTAAATCAACTAGGCCTATTCAAAAGCTAAATCCTGTGCTGTCACTGAGGGAGAAATCTGAGTTATTAATAATATCTTAGTCCGTCCTGTTTCCTGTTGAGTTGAACACAGTGCCTGCATTAACAATAGACCTGTAATTAATCGTAACGGTTCCTATTCATGTGAAACACCATCTGAGGAATTTTAACATGCTGAGTTGGTGCGCAGTGTTCTAGCTTTGATGTCGGCTAATGATGAAAAAGAACAGTCAAATCCTGGGTTACTGAGGCCCCAAGGTGTAGTAGGCAGCAAACTGTATAGCTCGGTACACATGAGCACAGTGTGGCCAACCGCAGCTTTGAAGCAACACTTGGGCATCAAAACCATAATCATAATCAAAATAAGTACAGAAGCAGCTGAAGGGAAATGACAAAGGCCAGTGTAACGACGCACACCTGCACGATGTCACTGTGTGGCACTGTAGGGGAGCAGTTACAGTGCCCTGGCACACTGCTTACACACAGGTCTGGTGTCTTTCAACAGACCCGAACACAGTGCAGCCCGAGAGGGAGGCGATTTTTTGCCAAGCTAATGGATGTGGAAAATCTACCGTCATTCAGAACGTAAAACCCTGCCAACGCCCGCTTGAAAATAGAATTTTGTTGTTTTCAGGTTTTTCACATAGTGGGAGAAAGTCTAGCTAATGCACTGACTAGCAGAGGGAAAAAAGTGCATACCAATGGGAACTGAAGCTCATAAACAGGACTCTGTGTGTCCCCGTTGGCAATGCACACCCATTAAAAACCACAACACTGCTTTGTATTTGGTTCTGTTTGCTTGACAGTGTTGTTAAAAAAAGGATTAGCTTTACAATCAAAACACACTGCTCTAAATAACATTACCTTATTGGGAATAAGCAGGCCTTTGGACAACATTCTGTGGCATATTTTTGTTGTTAGCCTCAAAGACCCCCTGTCAGCAAAATACAGTTTTAGGTAATCTCTACTAGACAAGGTCCTGCACTATACATGGGTGATAGTTTTCTGCGTAGTAAACTTGCTCATTCTTTTTTTATATCTGCCCTAGATCAGCTGTCTAGTTGTCTAACGGCCCCCCTCCCAATTCTCTTTGGCGCGCTTGTTTGAGTGTCTGCTTATGTGTGTATGTTAGTGTGTGCAGCACATGCAGAAATGAATGTTTACATGATCTCCCTCCGTGGCTCACCATTTTAACCCAGCACGTGTAGTTTATTCCACGATCATGTTTGTCTGACGCCACAAGGCTCCGCTATCTCAGTGGCATGTGGTGGAGATGACAGGACTGAACGGCATAGTCCCTGGAGTGCAGGAAGGAAAACAAAGAGGCATTCTCCAACCGACAGGCCTTTTACGTAATTCTCCATGACCTCCAAGTCTATTATTGTTCAGCCAAGTTTAACAGCTGTCTCTATAAAAGATGGTTTACAGATAGACTATAATGGGTACACACACAGCCTGTGCTGGAACCAGATTAAACCAAATATCAGACCACATA
>JAVQIZ010037724.1:0-11809 GCA_036023535.2 Galaxias brevipinnis | reverse complement strand
GACTAAAATGAAAAACAACTATAGATTTGTAAGATTTAACTTCTTATATATTTTAGTTTATTTTTTTTATTATAGATTTTAGTTTTGCTTATAGTTTTCTTATATTTTTCTTTTGGATTGCCTTTTTTTGCATTTGGTTATCTTCTTCTTTGCTTGTGGATTTCGTTTTTACTTTTGTAGACTTTTGGCACAAATCTCATTCCATATGTGTCCCTTTCACATGGACGTCATACAGTCTCTTTTGTCGGCGGCCCCCAGCCCTGGCCTGCACACGGGCAAAGCGATGAGCAACCTCCATTCTCCGCTGTAGCCGACTTGCATACTCCGCCCCGGTGGAGAATCTGGGCAATCTGAGAGTCTTCCATAAGCTGGCTCTGCTGGTGTCTGAAACTCCCGTCCAAGCATTTGTAGCGCAGGGGTGCACCCAGTAGACTCTTGCACTGCACTACGACAAGCCAAAAGGGCCTAGTGGCAATTGAACGTCCCAGTCCTTCTGGTCCCTTGCCGTGGTGAATGCCAGTTGAGCTCCTAGGGTCCTCAGAAATCTTTCCACTAAGCCATCACTCTGAGGATGAAGCAGACTGGTACGGGTCTTGTGGATTCCAAGCCTCTGGCACATTTTCCTGAGGAGTTTTGCCTCAAAGTTACGACCCTGATCAGAGTGAAGGACAGGCTCACCAAACCGGCTAAAAAGACCCCTGATGAGAGCGTCCGCTGCTGTCCCTGCCTCCTGGTTTGGGAGGGCATATGCCTCAGGCCACTTCGTAAAGTAGTTCATTGCCACCAAGACATAGTGGTTTCCAAGAGTCGACTGCTACCCCTGGCAGACCATGATGCAGCTCCAGCACTTGCCCACGCAGAGCCTCAGACATAGACCTCAGCAGTAGGCTGCAACGCTTCTCTGGCATCTGTTTGATCATAATGTCTGCACTTCGGGGCGCATGGACGTCTGGACAATGCATCTGCATTTGAATGGCTGACTCCAGTCCGGTGAATGATGGTGAACTGGAAAGCCTGCAACTTTTCAATCCACCAGGCCACCTGTCCTTCCGGTTCCTCAAAGGAGAGAAGCCATTTCAGTGCGAGCAAAACCACTCCTCCCCCTATTTATTAACTCTAGGGTGTTTTTTACTTTTTCCAGCTAACCCAGGTGCATTACAATATTTAACAATCCTTTCATTAAGCGTGTGTGTCTATGTGTGTTGTCTACATTCAAGTGATGTGAAGCCCAATTTTTGGGACTAAATATGACCTGTGAGAAATAAAGTTAAGATTAAAGATATAAAAAATATCTTCTTTACGTATGGAACACAGTTATCCTTTCCATAGTGCATATTGCATCTCTATAAACCCTGAAGATACCTTTGAGAAACAAGTTCCTTAAGATATCCAGCAACGCAATTGTTGCAGTTTGCCATTATTGGCTTGGTATGTGTTCTTGCAGGTGTTTGAGAAAATAAATCAACTGCCAGGTGTTACATCCCTTCGATGGTATAAGCCTAGGGCGAGGAAGGGCCTAACTAACACTGCCCAGGGTAAAAGGTGTAGTGGGGGTGCGGTGCAAGATAATGGACAAACAAATTGCAAAGTCAATAATTGTAGGGTATTTATTGGCAATCTTGTAACAGGGAGTCAAGAGGACAACGAACGGTGCCAAAGAAAAGAAAACGGTTAAAGAGCTAAACTGCCACCACAGGCCTTACTAATATAAATACATGTGGCTGCACCATCCCTAAACTAATGAGCTATTACACAATATAGTCACTACGTCATGCATAATGTATATCCAGGGGCAGCTTACCTGTCAACTTGCTCGTGGCCGAGTAATAAAGAAAATATAACAAAAACACTGTACCACGTACAGAGTAACCAGCAATAGGTGATTAAACAAAGGGTGGCCTTACAGTAAAAAGTGTCAACAAAACCTATTCAAGCTTTACAATGATCTGTGCTTAATATAGGAAGTATCGCGCCAGATTTATGTCAAAAACGCATTATTCGTTTACATGCATATGTTGGCTATACTCGGCAACATAGTAGCCATGTTGCAAATCGCAGCTAAATAAAAACGTTGTCATGCACTAGCTCATACTAATAGGGGAATCAAATTATGAAATTGTTTTTGTTAACCATAGCTTACTGTGTGTCGTTACTATGGAAACGGTCATTTGTGTCTTGCTCATTGCTTTGGTGTGAACCACTCAGTTTAAGAGCTTTTACGGTTAGATGTTCGGGATTCTTTTGTTTCCAAAAATATGCACAACATACACATGATTCATGAAAAACTGCCTTGCTCAGGCTCAATAACTCAAGTCAGAGCACTCACAGGCATGTGTGGGATGGGCCATTGAGGGAGGGATAGGAGGGACCAAAGACTCAGGAGGTTGGCCTGTTTGAGTGCTGTGATTCAAATTCTTGCAATTTTTCCCCCAATTCTCTAGAACTCCATAACCGATAGCTTCCCTAAACATACACCAATCGCCAGGGTTCGAGTTATAATCTGAGCTTTGCAGGGGTCTCTAGCGTTAGTGGTGGATATAAAAAAATAATAGCGTAACCGGTGCACTTTGTGTGTGTGTGTCTGTGTGTGTGTGTGTGTGTGTGTGTGTGAGAGAGAGAGAAAGAGTTCCAACACCGATACTACTACGTGGTCCAACGTTTTCACACACAAGGCAGCCCACTTTTTAAATCATGTTGCATGCAGCACACAACAAACAGTGCTGTCCAATGTGGTAAAACAACAGTTAGGTAGTATCTCGCATCTTGGCCAACAATCGTTTTTGCAATTTTTCTATAGATGAATAATGCTCAAACAGAGGGGGCACAAAATAAATGCAAACAAATGCCTAGTAAAAAGTAAAAGCCACCCTGTTACTGTTGCACAGACAAAACAGACTAAAGTGGTACGGTAGCTAGTCCATACTTTGTACTGTCTATTCAATATTTTTTAAGATGTCCGTGGCTTCAGTTTTTCGCACAAATCGTATGATTGCACGCTCTTAACAGATATAGATTGCTCACCACTACTGTGCACCATGGTGCCTTGGTGGAGAAGTGCTGCCATACTATCATTCACAGGAGAATATACTGCCTCGTTCTTTTGGAAAATATGTTTGTTTAGCCTATTTATCTTGTTAATGTAAATAATACTTATTACATGATTGAAAAACACATTATTTGTGATTAAAATAAAGGTTGTGGGTAATGTATTGGCGACCCCCAAAGATACTGTTGGACTTTACTACTTTCATGGGTGCTCAGACCCCTCCTTATGGGAGTTCAGCTCTCATTGGCTCCCATATAACTCGAACCCTGCCAATCGCACTCTCAGTATTGCAGACAGTCTCTCAATCTCGCATCAGTTTGTTTTTTTTTCCGCTGGGGACAAATTACTTGAGGGTTATATGCAGACGGACGGATGCGCGATTGGTCTGGAAGCGGGTGTGATGATGATGAGTCACGTGGGATGTAGCTAATGGGAGACGGACACTTGCATGTTGAATGACAGAGAGGGGAGAAACAGAAGGGAGAACAAACAAACCACATACACAACAATACGGAGAGAAACAAACAGATACCTGTTCGTAACACCAGAGTATTGATGTCCATTTTTATTAGAAGGCATTTTTGATTCATTTTACAATGGTTTGTTTGGTGGATTATTTATTTAATGTGCTTTCCCCTCTTATTTCCAATCCATTTGAATTCTTAAATAGTAGTCTCTTAAAAATCATCAATCCTTCTAGAATAGCACTTCCAAAATCTACCATTTGTGCTGTGGATCTGCCATTGACATTAGGCCTACAAAGAAAATAGCCAAGATTAGAAAGTAATTTGTTTAATGAACAATCCGTGTTTTCTGTAAGTTTTTGTTACTTACTTTAATTTACTCCAGTCTTTTTAATGTGTGATATTGTGTACATTTTGGCTGAATCATTTACTATCACAGTTCACATTATAAACTACCAAACTTAAACTTTTTTTAAAATGTGTCTGTGATTCAGACTATCAATTGACTATGGTAGACTGTCTAGCCTAAAAGTTTTTTCAAGGTATTCAAGATATTTAGTGTTTGTTGCACTGGTACACATAGGCCTTCATAGCATTCTCTTTATAACATTTTTATAAACCATTCTAATGTATAGCATACTGGCAGGCAAGTTCTGTCATCCATGATGTTCTGCAAGAAAACACTGTAGACCAAAAAAAGGATACTGTATAAAAGTTTTACATTGCAGCGGAACAGTGAAAAGAAGTGTCACCATAATCAGTTCCCCTGCACATACTACCTAACATTAAAAAAGGTATTTCAACGTTATGTGGTTGCTTCGAGAGTTAAACTAAGGACATGAAATTAAATATGTGTTCAACATTTCATATTCTGAAAAGTCCGGATTTTCATCCAAGGCAAAACCATTCCTAAATTCCTACCTATGTTTCTCACCACTACAATACAGATGATGTGCGAATGTATATCACATGACATTTTTTCAGTGAGATAGCAATCGTGGGATAATTTGGGAAGACAATCTTTAAACAGAAATTAAACACTCCAAATCTATCGAACGTTATAAACTTAAGTAAATTAGTAAATTATTGTTTTATCCACAAATCACCATCACGTTATACCTAGGTTGCAGGGAAAACACTGGGTCTCATGGAAAAGGGCAAGCCCCGTCACATCTTCTGCCTTTTTACTAATGTTTTACATCAATTTGGTCAGATCTTTGATCATAATCTACGGCTAGATTTAAGACCTGCATTTCAAACATTTCAATACTCATTTACTCCTTATAAAAGTTAGGCAACACTCATTGGTCCTTCTGAAATAGGAACATTAATTGCAGCGATAACTGCAGCCAAAAACCTCCCACAGAAATATCGCTATCAGTCTCTCAGTGAAGAAGAGGAGTCTTTTCAATAATTCCATGCAGTACTGCTTTAGCTGATATGCATGACCAGGTTTTTACAGATCATGCCAAAATCATATGAAATTCTTGAAGAACTCACGAAATGCCATTCAAAAATAATTTCTAGGGCACTGGACCACAGTCCAAATGGAGAAAGTTTGTGACAGCACATAAACCTCTAAGGGACAGCAGTCCTGCAAAAATATAATTCCAGAACAAGGTGTAAAATCAGTGGCAGGACACATAACTTGGCCAATGTCGTCTTCATGACTCCACCATAAAATGTACGCTGCACAAAAAGGTTTTTGCCAAGGTAATAAGGTGGAAAACACTAATCACTATAAAAAATGCTGTTTGACTCAAGTTAGCCAAACCATGTAATGATTTTGTAATTTGCATACTTAACTGTGGTTTGATGGAGCCCCATTGTAACGCTTCCAGACTGATAGGCATCAACAGCTTTTTAGCTTGAGTGTCATGATGTGACCATTCAAGCTGTGTGCTTGAACATAATGCTAATGGTAAGGGGCATCAGCTGAAATAGTTCTGCCTAAAAGATGGGACAGTAATGTTTTACCACGCTTTCAGAGATGCATCAGTTACTACATTATTTACTTGGTTGCTGTTACTGCTGCTAATGATTGTGTCACTGTGTATTGAATTTGACTAGGATGACACTTGTTTTAAACATGTGGAATTATGTGTTGCATTAGCTATTAATAGAATAAGTAACACAAATTATTTTGTACACTATGGGTCTCTTTTATCTAGCTTTTTGATTTAGGTTTGAGATCTAACCAAATCAATGTAAGAGATGTATATATATATATATATATTTTTTTTTCTTCATAATAACGAAAAAAAAGTCATTTTGGGGAGGGGATTTATTTTTACTGCATTGTATGCTGTACATTTCTAAATAATGAAAGTCATAACATGCAGAATTAAATGTCCATCTTCATCTTTACCAGTTACATTACTTAAATAAATAATACATTTACAGACAAATTATTAGATAAATACTATATATTAAAGTAGACGTTTAGTCTTACACAATGTTACTGCAATCATGGACATGTACAATTGAATTGGAATGATGGAAATATGATTTTGCCATTGTGTCATGTGTGACTACAATCAGTTACACCACTGTTCCAATTGATCACAAATATACAGTCAATCAAATAATAACTACTACATATGTGATAAGTCTTTTTGTAAATAGATTATTGATATCAAAATTGTACATAGTTACATTACATTATTACCTATGCTTATGTGCATGTTTATTTTTATTTATAAACAGGTGAGAAGTAAATTAGCACCGGCAAGTCTGTATGAGGTGTTTAGCTTAGAACAGATTTTAATAAAATAGAATGCAATCATGTATAGAGTAAAGCACTATGCCTAGGTACACATCTCCATCCAATAATGAATAGAGTGGAAGCCAATAATTACACAAGCCAGCGATATAAAATGTTTACAAACCTAAATTGATTGTGTGAGTTTTTTTTTTTTACCATAGTGCATGTTATATCATGTAAAAACGTGCATGCATGTGCGATCTTGAAATTGCACACTTGGATCATCCTAAAATAACAATAAAGAAAAAAAATGAACAAAGGAAGTGTCCATGTTGCTCATATATTGTGATAACATTATGCCATCACTGTAATACCTCTTCCTTTAGAGAGGAGAGGATATGGGGAGGCAAACAGACAAGACAAGAAAGGATTATTTACATTAGAAAAATGGAAGAGAGTGTATGAGGAAGGATAGAAAAGGGGGATGCTGGTAATCTTCAAATCACACATATTCCTATCTATTCTGTCAGGTTAGGACCTGGTTTTGATGTGCTCCTGAATGTCCCCACTGGATAGCTCAGTAGATGCTAAGCAGGATTCTGAGTTTTGACACTGAAAATTGTTAACTGCACTTTTGATTTGACAAAAATTGCTGAAGATCATCTCTACTTTGTATAGCTTAAATGTTTTTATAAGCCCTAAATATGCATTTGAATGAAAGCTTGACACTTCTTGACATGTAAACATGTCCCTTAAACAGAACGCTATTTTAAAAACAGAAACATACAGTATGTATGACACTTAACTTAGTGTTTTGTAGGTGTTATGCAGCAAAGTTTCATAAAACAAGTAGGATCATCTTGTTTTTGAAGAAAGACTTTCTTAATTGTTTTTACTTTGAATATTTGCTCATAATGCATTACTACTTCTGTTTACTTAACATTGTAGTACCAGATATTGTGCCTATTGTGATATTAGTTGACATTGAAAGGAAAAATACAGTTAGGAACAGAAATAAAGAGGAAGGAAAGCCTGTCAAGGAAGGGAAAGAGAGAGAGAGAAGGGAAGATTGTATGAGAAGAAAGACAAAAGATAAAGAAGGAAAATATAGAAGCATAGATAGATACAACATAGTGTTGAGAACAGTACAGCAAAGCTACCTATGAAAATATACAATAAGAGGAAGAACAATACTTCAAGATAGAGAAGTTCAGTTTTTATTTGTTGTTTCTCTATTCATCACCTTCATGTTTCATCTTCATCATTATCATTGTTCACTTTGAGGAAAAGTAATCCGACAAATGAAGTTATTAACTTGTCTTCACTTACATGGCCTGACTGAGTCTGAGAATTTCACCAGCTCAGAAGACAAAGTGTGAAAGGTGGTTTCATGTTGTATTATTTTAAAATATTTGACTACAAATGTGTGGATAGCGTCATCCTAGTAAACGATGGACACATGTCTTCGAGACCCATACACAGTATGTCTGAGAGCTGTCACACAATGGTCAGTTGAAGCCATTTTAGGTAGAGGACATGTCACATTGACAGAGGGAGTCGTTGTCACCCATGTTACCTAGAAGAAGGGCTACTGCACTCGGAGGCGGGACAACAGAATTGATGGGTGATGTCGTCATCTTCCTCATCTCTGAGAGGGATACAGTTGTTGGATGGATAAAAAGAAACAGAAAAGTTGAGAAATAAAGAGAAGGGGTAGAAAGAAATGACAGGTAAAAAAAAAGTATCAAAGAACAAAGGATATGCAACAAAAAAAACAATAAATCATGATTAGTGACATACAAATACATACAGTTAGGAGAGGGAATATAAGAAAAGTGAACAAAAAGAAACAGGTACAACTAAATCATAACAGCATTTGTAATACTAGAAAAATTCCCAAGATGGCAGACTCGCATCAGGAAGAAAGCCTGCTTCAACCTATTCTCCCTTTCTTTTAAGTAATAATATTTGTTGTAAGAGGAGATTCAAACTAGTACTCTGAACAAACATACTTAGGGGCATGGAGAAAGAGAGAGGTGGAAAGTATGGACTTTGGAGTTAGCTCTTAACAAGGTTTTGGCAGGTTCGGCAAGAATTCAGTTTGTTAGGATAGTGTTGAAGAGTGGCTCTATTGATGCCACTGTGTAGAAGGGACGTGGTGTATTTAGCATCAACATAGCAGAAAATATTTAGCTAATGTTGTATTTCAGTATAATATTATAATATGTAAGTTTAGTTTCAATTGGAGCTGTTCAACAGCTGTGGTATTGCTATTAAACCACTATGCTATACAAACAATGTAGCAACTATTGTGGAAAGTAAGTTCAACTTCATTATTAGAACAACCAAAACAAGTCTAAATATTGTGGGGATTATTTAGGGCATTATAAGGTATTTTCTCACTCAGTCTTGTGGCTTGAGAACTAAATATCTGACATGGATGTGTTTAGCACCTGGGCTCCTTTTCTGTTCACTCTGCCTGTCTCTGTAATTAGTCCCAAGTCACTGGGATGTAAAATCGGCAGGCATTTTCCTGATACCGCTATTGTGAGGTGTGTAAGGAAAGCAAAAGAAGGATTACAGGGACCTCGTAGGGGGGCTTTGTGGAGCAAAGCAGTGTTTCCCAAATGGTTTACCGTGTCAAACCCCAGTTTTTGCCGTTCGCGCAGTTGCCGTACGGCAGGAATTAGTAGTGTGGCATTTAAAGACCCTCATTGGCAGCCAGTGTAAAAGAGGGTAACATTAAAAAAGAGCCATTTGTGAGGGATAAAATGGATTGCTTTCTTGTGCGGAGCAAACCACTAACCACCAGTGCAGATGACCCACCACCTAAAGAAAAGAGAAAGAAAACAGTCAGTAGACAGTATCATAAAAGCTACCTCTCTTATGGCTTCAGCTGAACGAGGGATGTCAACAGCCCTCAGCCTGAGTGCATCATCTGTCGGTGGAAGTTGGCTAATGCTAACATGGTGCCAAGCAAGCTGAAGAGACATTTGGAAAAGAAACACCCTTCCACGTTGAGAGAAACATGGCCTAGCGTCAGATCTGAACCAGAGGCAGCAAGACTGTTCATTGGATTGTGTAAAAGTGTCTAATAAGGCGATGGAGGAGTGATATGCTAGCAGAGCTTATTTCAAAGCAGGAGAAACCTCCCACATCCTTCCCGCTTGCAAAATAATTGCAGATGTCATGCTAGGTCCAGATGCGCTGTCAAAAGTGTCATTTGACAACACAATCAAAAGAAGAATGACATAGATGACAGAACAACATGTGACCGAGAAACTGCAGGTGAGGGGCACATTTTCACTACAAATAGATGAATCCACTGACGTAAGTGGGGCACCCCAACTTCTGACAAACGTCAGATATGTTAATGGTGACTACCAAAGAGACTATTCTCTTCTGCAAAGAAATGAAAAGCCAAACGACAGGAGAATAAATATTCAAGGTAGCTAATAACTATTTAAAAGAGAAAAGGTCTGACCTGGGATATGTCTTTGCACAGATGGAGCGGCATGCATGACGGGGAGAGTGCAAGGCTTTATTGTCAAGGTGAAAGCACAAAACTCAAATATTCTGACGAACCACTGTATTTTGCATTGAGTGGGGTTCGTTGCCAAAACCATGCCCCCAGAGATGGCAGAGGTGCTGGATCAGGCTGTGCAGATGGTGAATCACATCAAATCAAGGCCCCTAAAGTCAAGCCTTTTCTCTCAACTGTGCGCTGAGAAGGGAGCTGACCACCAAAGTCTTATCCTCCACACAGAGGTACATGTGTCACTGGGGAAAGTCATGTCTCGTCTTCTTGAGCTTCGAGAGGAGCTTTTGAAATCTTCAAGTTAAAATGCTGTCACACATAAGGACAAGCTCGCGAATGAGAGGTAGTGTGCCAAGCTGCAGGACAGAAATGAAAATGTTCGATCATCCACAGACAAGATTCATGGTTTTATGGGAAAGCTTATCCTGTGGCACGAGGCTTTAGAACAGGGCTCCACGGATATGGTTTCAATGGCATCAGCCATGACACAGATAGCCAGGGGCCGCGCTTTATTTGCCAAACACCTTCAGACATTAAAAGAGAGGTTTACTGGCTCTATTGTCCATGTTTGGCCGACATCAAGGGCTATGACTGGATTCGAGACCCATTCAACCAGAAAGCCTCAACACAAAAGCTAATGTTGAGAGAGAGGAATGTGCAGAGCTCAGTATGGACCGCACAATTAAACTAAAATTTACTGAGCACCCACTGGGTCAGTTTTGGTTGGCTTCTGCATCAGAGCACCCAACCATCTCCCACCATGCTATTGAGCATCTTATTTCCCCCCCTACCTACCTGTGTGAGCTGGCATTCTCCACTCCAGTTCACATGAACAACAGGCAATCACACCTCTCTGTTGAACAGGATTTGCAAGTGGCCCTCTCTTCAGTACCACCAAGGGTTAAACAAATCTGTGAGCACTTACACTTACACTTACACTTTCGGACTTTTGTGGTGAAGAAGGAGCTGAGCCAAAAGGTTTACCAGTTGGTCTACGTTCCAAATCTCACTTATGGTCATGCGCTTTGGGTAGTGACCGAAAGAATGAGGTCAAGAGTACAAGCGGCTGAAATTAGTTTCCTCCGTAGGGTGACTGGGCTCAGCCTTAGGGATAGGGTAAAGAGCTCGGTCATCTGGAGGGAGCTCGGAGTAGATGAGGTGGTTCGGGCATCTGATTAAAATGCCTCTTGGGCGCGTTCCTTTGGAGGTTTTCCGGGCACGCCCTACTGGTAGGAGACCCCAGGGTAGACCCAGAACACGCTGGAGAGATTATATATCTTATTTGGGCTGGGAACGCCTCCATATACCCCAGGAGCAGCTGGAAAACGTTGCTGGGGAGAAGGACGTCCGTATTACCCTGCTTAGCCTGCTGCCACTGCGACCCGGCCCCGTATAAGTGGCGGAAAATGCACGGATGGGTGGAATCTAGCAATTATCTAGCAGATTATTTCAAGATTAGCCTTGTTTCCCAGCAAATATTGGACTGATTATGAGGGTATTGAACACTTCTGTGAAAGTTTTCTCATATGCCCCTTTTGTTTAGCTATATATTTCTTATTGCGACTGCTAGCGAGATGAAATCAAAACAACTCCAACTATTTTAGCGCTGTCTCAATGTTCGTCAACGTCATTATTCTGCAGGGGCAAGCCAGTGTGCTCTAAGAGGTGGGAGAGGCAGCGTCTCAGCCAATCCAGTTTATACTGTCAAACTTGGTGATCCGCCCCCAGTGAAACTAAACTCCCATTCCATGTATTTGTTTTGTCACTACAGACTTACTGATACAGTTAGGTTGATTTGACCTACGTTGTTATTCTTAGAGCAAAACATTTGCAGAATATGACATTTTTAATCATACCTAAAAATTCATTCATTGACTCAGTACTGATCAAAAATTATTTAAGGGGGGGGGGTTATTTGAGTCTTTATTTCATGGATATTTGCACTGCAGTGCCAGGGACCGCAAGACGGCCGCCCGGGGGCGGGGGGGGCGTGGGGCGTGCCGGGTGGGCCGGGGGGGGGGGGGGGGGGGGGGGGGGGGGGGGGGGGGCGGCGGGGG
>JAVQIZ010037697.1:0-10148 GCA_036023535.2 Galaxias brevipinnis | reverse complement strand
CTGCCTACTTGAAATAAAATCCTGGATGTCCCAAGATTTTTTGAAGCTCTATAGTAGCAAGCAGAGCTGATGATTGTGTCTCCTCAGGCTCTGCTCAAAAAGGTTGGTGATGTGGTCCTCACAATTCACGACTCTTCTATCTGCTCCTCTGCCAATGTCAGAAATCTCGGTGTGGTTTTGGATTCCACCCTCTCCATGGCATCTCATAATAAAGCTGTCACCAAGCCTGCCTTCTTCCATCTGAGAAACATCTCCAGACTCAGACCATAAATAACAGATGCAGTTACTGAAACACTAATTCATGCTTTCATCACCTTATGCCTGGATTACTGCACTCATGTGCAATGGTGTCCTATTCAGGGCATTAAAACCTGCAAAACCAGTCTCAGCTTCATGGGGGACAGAGCGTTCAGTGCTGCTGCCATGATTTTCTGGAATTCCCTTCCCCCTGCAATTAAGAACTCTGACTTCAGTAACATTTTCAAATCTTGTCTCAAAACTAACTTGTTTTCCTTAGCTTACCCCTAGTTAATTTCCTCTGACTTTATATTTTTATATTCATATAACTTTTTTTTATAAAGGTCACCGTCACGTTTACAAAAGAACAAAACAACAAGAGAGAAAATATAGACAGAGCCGTCACATGCACCTTCATGTAATGCAAAGAATACAAACACAGGAACAAATATACTAACCAACAGGTACTCTCAATAATATTACGTAAGTGCTCACACTGACAATGACAGCCAACCCAAAACACACAGGGTGGCCATCTAGTGGCCACAGCAGCTCCCTCAACACATGGCCTTACATAGAATAAGCAAATATTATTCCTAACCTTTGTATTTAAAATCTGCTTAAAAATTAACTCAAAATCAAGGACACACAATTATATTGAATATATTTGACCAAATACATACTACCACAGAATCATTTATCACTGTGTAATAATTTTTTCATTCAAATTATGATTTACGAAACACAAGTTGATTCCGGCAAACAGAAATAAGAGGTGTTTCTGTGTGGATGGCAAAAACATATTTGTCGATTATTTATATGAGCACAAATTTAGAGTTGTGTGTTAGTGGATTATATTTACGAGTCTGTGTTTGTTTATTTTTGATAGAAATCTACCTCCATTAAATATCACTTACTCCGAAGTTGAATTCAGACACTAAAGCTTCCCAGAAATCGTGTGCCTTGTTCAGGTGCATGGGTGGATCTACCAGGGTGGCATTTGCCACCCTATATAAGGCCTTGCCACCCCAGTTATTAATTGTAATTGAATTATGTGCTAGATACTTATGATGCTAATCTCAAATCTTGAATACAAATTTTGGAATTGAAGGTACCACGTCAGTTACTCCTTCACTGGTTCAACCTCCTATAGCCTTTCCCTACATTCCAATTATGTAAATGTTATAGGCCTTCTTATAACGCTAACACAAAGTTTACTCTTACTTTATTGTGTTCTCTTAGCATTTTCTGATGCCGTTTTGGGTGTTTCTTAAATGTTTTCTAAAATTCAACCTAGCTAGCCAGTTAGCTATGCGAGAGGTAGGTCTGTGTTCTTTCTTGTCACGTTCGCTAACAAAACACTGACTTAATTTGCTAGTACTTAAAAAAATTCATAAACACTAAAAGTAAATGAAAAATATTTGAAAAACTGTCATTATGTATGTTCACTTTAATTTATTGTTGAAATAAACAAATTATTGTATTACTGAAGATGGACTTGGTAATTCTTGGTTTAATATAGTGTACTTTGACTGCCCAGATAAAGTTCATTTAAGTTTACTAGTTTATATATTTGTCATAATATTTTTAGCAAGGGATCTTTAAGTACTGTACATGTGGATATAGTTTATTTGGCCCTCCAATTAAAAGTTCTGTATCCATGGAGAGAAAAGGTGTGGTAACTAAATCTGTGTTAATTTTGCTATCTCACAAGCTCTAAATACCTTAATGGAAAACAAATAATTTTACTTGTAGTGACAATAATGTTTATTGTCTAAAGTGCAAGTGATTCAATGAGGATAGGCCTAAATAGCTGTGTTATAGCCCCCGCTTGCGATGAACGCTCCAGTCTCCACAATATACAAAATCTTAATTAATGCCATGCATTTCCACATTGTCTTCACCACCATATGCCAATAGTACTGCGTTCAATATGTACATTGTAGCGCATTTCACCCAAAGATACTATATTCACCAGTATGCTATAGTGTTAAGACTTTAGACTTTTTTGGGTCTGTTACAAAACATGCTTAAGACTTTAAGACTTTAATTATCTTCTTTTATTTCACCCACAATACACTACAAAATGAAAAAAATGGTAAGAAATGGTCAGAAAATATCACGTATAAGACTATATCAAATATACTGTAACAAAGGCCACAGTTTAAAGGTGTGTTGGACTGCTTTAGTAGTAGTAATTGAAGTTAGCAAAACAAAGCTAAAACACATTAAAACACTCAACCTCACTCAAAAATCAAGTATTCAGACTTGAATTTACTATATAGTTGTGGCACATATAATGCCAGCTACAATTACCTTGCTTTGAAAGTTGTTGGTCAGCTGACTTTCATAGCAAAATGCCTAGGATAGCCTAATTTATTTTATGTACAATTACTAATATTAGCTGACACATTACATAACAATACAAAGTTACAAACGAAAACAAGGGGCAATTATAACAAGGGGCAATTGTAACATCTCAATTTGCACCATTCAGAAAGGAGACAGAACCATGAAACTGATTATGTGCATGCTCTGTGGTGATCCCTCTCTGCCTGCCGAAGGACAAACTGATAACTCATACTGGTCAAAGTTCTTATGATAAAGCTCCTTTTTGGGGTTTGAGAGTAATTTTTGTCATCTCCGCCATTTTCCCTATACTGTCTTACTTCGTCTTTTGCACAGATCATATGCGAGCAAATACAATTTGAGCCACAACTGTGAAAGCAACTGTGTTCTTAGAAGTTCATTTTGATTCTTGGTATTTTTATGAAGGTACTATGTGTGTTGTCACAATTGCCCCCATATGCTGTTACAATCGCCCCATCACGTGGGGGCAAATGTAACATTTGACAAGTATGCTTTTAATCAATATTGTGATTCTAACTGCTTGTAAATACATTAAAAGACGGTCAACAAATAGAACACAGATGCAATTTACCTACATACATAATTGCATCCAAATAGTTGAAGAGGTTTTTGAGTAATGACAAAACCATTGCCCCCGGTCTCCCCTACGCCGTGCTTCAACTGTAATCTTCCCTCAAGTACCTTGGCCAGGTGGGTCGGCAAAATGATTGTGATTGGCAGGATGGCCGTTCAATCAATCAAAATGGACTAATAGGTTTTCATGTATGGGGAACTCATTCTCTGAAGTATCGTTTTTACAGATTTTAGTTTCCTTTCATCGATAACAATCTCAGGAAAAGTGTGTGTATGTGTGTGTGTGTGTGTGTGTGGGGGGGGGGGGTCACATTTCTATGAAAGTCCGGGTGCGAGGCGCCTGATATATGTAGGCCTGCACATATAATGACATAATGTATATTTGTCGGAGTATCTAAGAGAACTACAATTTGGTGTTGCCACCCCATTAATAGTTTTCTAGATTTGCCACTGTTCAGGTGTGTTAAGCAAGACTTTCTTCTGTCACCTCTCCACTGTGGATCATCCTGGGCCTCTGGCCATGTTTCATAGAGTTGACAATGGATGATGTATTTCAAAAAAATTCAATTAAAACATCAACAGAGCGTGCAAACTCAAGGATTGTTGAATGATCACAGTTTCCTTTGGCCCTATGTGTATTTAGGTTTGTAATTTGTTAGTGCGAAGCTTTGTAGCATTTTTTTTTTTTAATTATGCCAAGCTCAAAGCATAGCCTTTTTTAGAATATTTAGCTATTTTGTGAAGCTATGACTTTGTATTTTTAAGACGATTATTTACCCATCATGTTCAATATCCTGTTGGCTCTAACACAAATAATAGGTTCGAAAGATTTGGGGGAGGGGCATCCATATACGATTGTTGTGTTGAGTAGCCTACAACGAGATTCTCGAGGATTAGGCGCGATGCTATTTCCCGGTTATACTGTAGCCATTAATTTACCACGTGGAGTGAACACATCATTCAGTCATACGTATCTGCCTTAATGCTACAGTTTTGGGATTCTCTGCGGTATTCTAAACAACCATGCGATGAAAATTCTGTATCCTGTCTCCCAGTCATCACTTTTTCAAGGTGAGTCATTGATACATTTTAATGAACGACACAATGGAATGATGATTGCAAAAGGTTATATTTCAATACGTTGCCCATGGATACATGACCATACAACAGTCTTTCGAACACATTCACTACCAATACACAGTGACATTTACGTCGTTTAAGAAATTGTCCAATTGCCATATGGAAGGTTCGCAAATACTGCAAATAGTAGCCTACTAGTTATTTGGGAAATTATTACAGATTTAATACAAATATGCCACCATCCCTGTTCTTGGCAGCAAGTGCACCCACGTCGTGTCCTGCATTTATTGTTGGGAGCCAGCCATTAACCTTGATTAGGGAGTAATTAATTTTCACCAGCGTGTTAATGCCGTTCTCACCTACAGAAGGGATCTTGCGATGAATTTGTGGAAATAACCATGTTCACGACAAATTTTAGTTGATATAGTATACATGATGTCATGTGACATAACATGCCACCTGCCGTTCCACATGTACGCTGTCTCAGTATGAAGCAGATTACAAGGTCAATATAATCCAGATAAAAGGTGGCTAAGTGATACCTTCTGCCTACTTGACATTTTTGATGTATGGGTTTAATATGAAACCATAATAATTATCGGTAACCACTGAATGACTAACTAACATTTTAGATTAGTCGATTTCTTGCTTGGCGCCAAATGTGAACTGTTATATTTTCTGCCTACAATTCAAATTTCCGTAGGCCTATGAACTGAACTGGCAGTCAGGAAATACTGATGAGCTGCATTTGCGCGGTCATAGCTGCTGTATACCCGGGTGAGAAAAGTTTAGGCTGAACAGTGATAAACATATATTTAAGGCTACATGTTGGCTATTTTATATATATCTACGTCTCTGGACCAGCCTTCTCAATGACGGTTCAGCCTCATTACCCCCCACACACAAGAACGCGCACACACAACACAAAGGGACTTGTATGTGTCCCGCGGGTCTTGCCTTCTTGCCAGAGAGAGCTGCACATTCTCCAAACTTAGTCTGGCGTGTGACGCTACAGCCCTCACTCTCACCTACACGTTGTACGCATTCCCAAAGCTTGAAAAAAAGGCAACGGCATTCCTGTGGATGTGAGTAGCAGTATATTTATGTTGTTGTTGATTTTGGTTCTTGGCTGTAGGGTTCATTTTTCGTTCAGCAGTCAGTCAGTGCTGAAGTTGTTTGCCACAGAGGTTGGCTTAGGTCATCAAATATTGTTTTCACGTCTGACAATGGTCTTTGCAACAATGCATGAAAAGCTAGTCTTCTATTGCCCCTCATTGGCCATCCATCTCCTTAAAACAGAGCTCAGAAAAGAGCAGACACAGGATTGGACTGAGGCTAAGGAAAATAATAGAATAGTTTTTTGTCGTTTTATCCTACACATTGTGAAATGAGATTTAAAAAAATAAATTATGGAAAAACTTGTCTAGTTTACTCCTTTTCCAACTGTTTTAATCCTTCAATCGATATAAATATTGACAATTATAATGTATAAAATAACTTGCATATATGAAGTACTTTATCCGAGCCTGATCTCTTACTCCTTGGTGTAACATGTAATGTTCACTTGGATAACTTAAAGTAGTTTTCCATACATGTTCCTGGATTATTACTATTATTATACACTGGATTATTTGAGGGGCCCTCCTCATCATAATCCAGTCCTTTTGCTATGAATGCTAATCACTGATGTTGCAAAATGTTGGCAATGAATTATGTTCAATAATGGGAAATAAAAGTGAAGATTCTATTGAAAACAAAGCTATGAAAAACATTAACGGCATTTTTTTTTTGGGTGCATAAAAAAAAGTAAAACATTAGTAAGGGTGAGGATTAGAAGTTATTGTAGCGATGGGTGTGTGGATAGGCCTCTTTCGTTTGAAACCATGTGCAAAACCAGTAATCATGGAAATACAGCCCATAACCTCTCTTACTGTAAACAAATTAATGTGGAAATATATAATATGATAGGCTACTAGAAACCAAGTCTCCCCTACTAACATGTTCCCCCCATATAACAAAACCTCAACAGAACAATCACTCAAACTCCCAATCCCCAAGTCCCCATTGTCCTTTGCGCTTTAGGGCACATATTTCTTCCATTCCATTGATATTGCAGTACCGTGGCACCTTACCTTACCTATTGCAGTACCTTGGCACCGTACCTTAGGGGTCTCGCCCCACAGTATGAGAACTACTGGAATAAACTAAGACACACACACAGTAGATGTTATAGACGAAAAACTATCTGAGGGTCATAGAGCTAGCTGTTAGCATTTCCCCCTCACCTTAGATGACCTACCTCTGTCCCTGTTGCATTGGAATAGCACTCAGACCTGTGTCAACTCTGAGGACACTACAGTACTTGTAATTAGTGTTTACCATTCAGCCCTGGGGAGGGCTGTAATTAGACCCTTCCTGATATGTTTCGTAAAATGTGTTTACTTGATTCAAGTGTGTTACCATGGTCAGAGCAGAGGCTTTTAAATGAACACGGGACAAATCTGGCATCCATCTGTGTGCCAATGTATCGATGTTAATCTTTGGAGTGACAGTTTGATTTTGTCACGTAGACCCAACTTGGTACACAACATCCATTCTCTTATGGCCCTATGGTGAAAAAGCATCAGGTCTTTTCTTTGTTAGCCAGTGTTCCTTGTCTTATCGGCCGACCATCCCACTCTGTTCAGGTTCACTGTTTGTGCATGCTGTGTGCATATGACGTAAGGACTATTGGCCAATCCGATTCCCGGAGCACTGTGTGTGGGAGTGCACATGTCTATTATCATCTAGTTAAGGACTTTTCACGCATCAGTGACACGGTGACACAGCAGTGCCCTGTTTAGAAGGCAGTTCACGAAACATGATAATTCAAATAAAACAAAACAAAAATAGTGAAAACATTTCAAACAATAATAAATGCCTTTGGTGACGACAAGTCACACGCATCTTTCAATTAGAAGTTTGAAAGCATTTCGACACCATTTTGAACATAATGAAATCAAACATGGCATGAACAAACCGCAAACGGATGTTCTACACAAATGTATTTCCTCTTGTCCTATTTGAGAGCGACAGTGACAGCTGTGTGGGCGTGTGCCGGTGTAGACAGTTTGTCTTTTCACTCACACAATGGCAGGGCTTGGCCACCCTAGTAACCAAGGACAACTATGATCGTCACCATCAGGAGCCACTACTAGCCAGTAGAACAAACCAACTAGCCACTCTAAATCGGCCGTTAAACAGCCTTACACTGACCGGACACTTTGCTGTCTAATGACAAGGGAAGTTGTATCTTGAGTTGAGTTGTTTGAGTTGTCTGATTCAATCGCGGTTTCTATTTTTACATTTGTCCAAGTAAAATCTAACCCAGTCTTTTTTTACAAGTCAACAATGAAGTGGTTATGTTGGAGACTGACAGGGAGTCAAATTACGTTACGTGACGACAGGTAGGAACCTGACGGCTCCTCCCTCTTTCTCTCCTGTTTCGCGCTCTCCCAAAGTAAGCATAACAAGCCGGGCCGCCATATTTGTGCTGCTCTTGGACAATGGCCCACAGCTGCCAACAGGAGGTATGTTCTCATGGGCCAAGCAGAAAGCCTCTGTGGAAGAGCTAGGAGGTCCTTTTCCAAGCACAGCTCTACCAGCTTGCCAACCTGACCTAGTAAGTTGGTGCCCAGTAAGTGAGCATGCACATGCATTGCTGGGTGGGGGGACGGAGGCATGAGAAAACGTGCGCACCCCCAGCCTAAATCGTGCACTCTGCGAGTAGACTCCCAGATTCCTGCCTGGAGCCGTAGACAAACGGCCAGAGAATGCATGGGGGCCCCGGGGCTTTATGGAGCTGACGGTTCCTATTGAGGGCGATTGAGTGTGAGGGGTGAACACTGAGAGAGAGAGAGAGAGAGAGGTGGGGGGGGGGGGGTGTGGCTTCTCTTCCCCACTGCATATTTCCCTGCAGGACAGTCACTACCCTGGTCTGCTGCTGCGTGGAGGACGGTTAGGATCTTGGCCCCCCGTCAGAATGCACAGGATTCTAGCGTCTGCCAGCAAGGACAGCGTTGGCTGACGTGAACCGTGGCCATCCAAGAGTCTGACGTTGTTTGTGTGTTCTCATCTCTTAGCTTCGACACAGCGTCCTAGATCAGGATGAAAGGCAGGACGGACGCCCCTCAGGACAGGTGAGTGGCTAAGTACTCTGAGGGGGACTGACTGACATGCTCCATTATCTTCATTCGTTACCAACCTTTTAACTAAAATATACCCATGTATTGATATGTACCATGTATAGTATTGTTTGTTGCAAACCGAATATTTTGTTAACACATCAGTTGTAATTTGATGAATAGAATCGGAATGCTTGTGGATAGATAGTGTTTCTAAGGTGTTGGCCATTGGCTCCACAGGGGCTGGTTTGTGGGCATCGCTTTCTTCATCCTTGGCCTGGGGACCCTGCTGCCATGGAACTTCTTCATGACAGCCTCCATGGTAAGCTCCGCGCAGATTGCCTTTTACCTTCTTCAGACACACAGGGCATGTTCACTGCCACCGGCATAATACATTTCACAACGGTCAACAAAAGAGTAGAAAACTTCTATGTGGAGTCAATCAATTTATCGATGGAAGTGACTTCAGTCCACCTTCAGCACACCATACAATCACCACGGGATGCTGCACAAGTGAAGCCCCCGATTTATTTCAACAGACAGTTCTTATACTTTTCTGATTCAGGGTTACATAAAAGCACGAGGTGTGAGTTGGCACCAATCTTTCCTCTGTCCATCAATTTTTAAGGGACAAACATAACTGTTACAACACTGTGATAGTACAATGTGAGGGGACCCAGAAAATTGCAAAAGACCAAGATGTTACAATAGGAACAATGATTTTTCTGTTGGTATGATTCAGCATATCATAGTCTAGGTTAGAGATAACTGATCCTTCTCAAGGCTGCACACCACTTTGGACAGGACAATCTTTCCCTGTTCCCACACCATGATCATACATTCAGTAATGGTGTTTAACTTTATTAGTAATTTGGTATGGAGTCATTTTACATATGCATTGAACTAGTACCACTTTATTAATATAACTCAAATCACTGAACTAATAATACATCTAATCATTAGTGTAGAGAGTAATAAGTCCACACTCTTTCAACACTATATTAATCTTTTTTTCTGAACATAGAGAGGGTGCCTTAAAAACGTATATAGACTAACAAATGGCAATCCAATCAGAAATAACATTGCTGTATTTTGCCATGATGTGTACCTTAAATACACTATCATTGAGTAGCAAACTGTAACAGCATTCTTCTGCACAAATCACTCATATCGACTATAATGCCATAATTGAAATGGCCATTTCAGATTGTGAACGCCCCCATAGCTGATTAATCAGCAGGCTATTAGACAAAGATGGGTTAATTATTAAAAGTAGCCTAACACTGTATGTGGGCTCAAAGCTGCTACTAGCAGGGCTAGAATACCTTAACGTAGATGGACAGTTGAAATCTGCATTTCTTCGCCTGTATGTTGTGCACTTTCGCTAGATGTATAGGCATTTTGCTTGTGTTTCCGGCCTTCATACAAAATACTTGTTGCATTTGTAACGAGCATTGTCAGCATCGACTCTAGTGAAGTTTAACCATACTTTTGAACTTTTAGTTCTCTCTGCCCTTGTCATTATATGAGCAGGGTCTGTCTCTCTCAGTGCACAGTGCTGCTGCAGTGTTTAAAAGAAGGAGCTGCATCTGCCCTTGCCCACAGGCTTTGCGAGAGAGAGAGCTAATGAACATGCATCATAGACAAATGTCTTAATCTTCTTGCTAACGTGACCTATCCGGGTACGTGTGCAGGTGCCTGCTAAAGTTTGATGTGCGCGATTTA
>JAVQIZ010037684.1:0-11413 GCA_036023535.2 Galaxias brevipinnis | reverse complement strand
TGGGGGCAGCCACACTGAATGCTCTGCCCCCATATGTCCGTAGCCTGGTGCGAGGGATGGAGAGCAGTTCCCTAGTTGAAGACCTGAGATTCCGGAAGGGAATGCAGGGGAGTAGGAGGTCAAAGATATATTGTGGGGCCAAGGCGTGAAGGGATTTGTATGTGAGGAGGAGGATTTTAAAGGTGATACGGAACTTGACAGGGAGCCAGTGAAGGTGCATGAGAGCGGGGGTGATGGTGGTGATTCATGTATTGCTTTAATCATTTTAACCATTGTTTTAACAGCTATTATATGGTTATGTGTGTTTAAGGTGGTCAGCGTGTTACCCAATCGTGTCCTCGTCCATGACGTAGAAGGAGAGAGTATGGAAACCCATGGGGAGATGCAGAGTGTATTCTTCTCCCCAGAACGGATTCAGGTTCTTCCACACTGTAGCAGTCCTGGAAAAGACAAGCTTTCTAAGTGCATATACGGTACAATTGCACCCAATGCACACCCATTGTATCCTTAACAAGGGTAAATATTAGTGCCCTCACGATATGTAGCTTTTGGGGGGGAAATATGTGCCGGGTGCATATACTGTAGGCTATGATTTTCCTATGTATGTACAGTACCAATCAAAGGTTTGGACATTCACTTGAATGGGAATGTGTGTCCAACCCTTTGACTGGTACTGAATGTAAGAAATAAGGTTTCTAAGTGCATATGTAGGCTATGGTGATCATCTATATGTGGATGTGTGTATGAGGGTGTGCACGTGTAATGATGTGTAATGGTGTGCATGTTTATGCGTGTGTGTGTGTGAGTGTGAGTGTGTGTGTATCTGCATGCGTGAGTATCTGTGGAGGAGGGCGGGGTGGCTGCGTGTGTGTGTCATATCTGGCTGTTGTATCATAGAAGGTAATATTATAGCCTATACCACCACACCCTCCCCACATTCAGTGAAGCATGCAATTATTCATGAAAGTAATTATTAATAAAGTGATAATAGTATCTGGTTTAAGTTATGCATAAGATCAGCTATGCATATTTATAGACACACAAAGGGGTGGAGGACAGTTAAGACCAGCATGAAACACCTATTCATCCTAAACGTAGTATCATAGTGTCTTTACTTAGGGGAGCCTACAGTAGCATCCTTTTATTTTTTCCTGCCAAAGAAAGGACTAACGCACTGCAATAATTTATGCCTCCTCTCCATGGTTACCAGACGTTTAAAAAGCGAGACCCTGTGAGCTATCAGGTTCTCTGAACCGTCGGGTCTCGAGCTGTGATCACATTTACTTATAATGTATTTCTCGGTACGCACAGTAGCCTGCACACAAACGCATGCCCACACGCATGCACGCACGCACGCACAAACACGCGCACACCAAGCCCCTTAAACCAAGACAAAGTTAAACCTTTAGGTACACTGGTCCTAAATGAGTTAAAGAGGATTCGCTAATCTCGTGCTCACCTTCAGTATTTGTTAAAGGACAAATAGGGGGAGCATACTGATAACGAAGTATTATTTGAAATAAGCAAGGCCATTGGAACAAAAACAAGCTCTTAATGCTTTAAGTTAAAGCACATACCTCGGTTCAAAAACATGTGATTTCCCTTACCTGGCGACCACCTCATTGTCAACTTTTATTATGCAGTATGGGTCACTGGTGCCTGAGCTGAAATGATCATAAAGACATATGTTAGATTTACCACGGCTGAGCGACAGAAACATACAGTGGTTCAAAATGTTCAATAATAACAAAGATTTTGTAAGGATAGACTGATAGCATAGATGAGATATAGCCTATATACTAGCATTTATTATTGAGATAAAAAAAATTGCTTGATTATTTTCTTTTTATTTAATGTATTTAGAACAATCTTGCAGAATGAATGCTATTCACTTTTGTGGACTTTACAAAAAAAATTCTATTTAAAATGGAAGTGGCGTGGAGATGCGAGCGTAAAAGCATGAGCGGATAGGCTACTTACACATCTTTGATTGGTAGATTCCTACCCTCCACAATACGAAAATAAAGCGATGTATTTTTTGCCATTTTCTAATATAATAGTAGTATCTTTCTTCGTATTTCCTGCCCGTCCTGGATCCTTACAACGGCGCCTCTGTCATTCGCATTCGAATGAGTTCTCTTCATATCTGGCACCCACCAACTCAATCTAGCAACCTACCACTCTTATTGCGTCTCTCTCAATGCTGGTTGGTGACTGTCAGATTCGCATTCAGGCGGCACCGCGCACAGCCCACTATAGGTTGTGCGCAAGCAACGTGGGTTATGGAAACAGGGTTGGTTCTAAATCGGGATAAGGGAAAGAGGAGAAGTTCATAAAAAAACATTTGAAAATGTACTGTCACTAAAAGTCTTTTGCTTAGATCTATATGGAATGGGATAAAGAAATGATAGAGAAAGAAGAAAATGGCAAGATCACCCAAAACAAATCACTGATAATATCTAAATATATGTCTAGATATTTTTTATTTAGGAATAGCGTGAGTAGTTTTCCTTGGTAAAGTTTTGAAGATGAATGTGGTTATAGTTAATTGATTCAATGTAGCCTATTATATGGATATATAATTATGGCGAAGTTGCTTGGGTCGGGCCGTTTGGAACGCTATAGTTCTTCAGTGTAGAGGGGAAAACGTGTTTAGTTCTGGATACTGCACGACCACAGTTATTGGCTAGGGGTTTCACTTCGCATAAGCTCCGTCTGGGTTTTTGTGGAATTGAATAATAAGAAGTGGACAAAAGAAGAGTCAAAACAACCAACCAAACATTGATAAACTTAAATGAAGGAAAGAAGATTCCACCTTTTTTTTTTTACTAATCGGGGGGCTTGAAAGGTGAGTCAATAATTTAATGTTTTATGTTTTGACATTTAAATTGTTTCTCTTAAGTGTTCTGCCAACATATGCACAGTGCTCTTCGAAGCGATAGGAGGCAGCAAAATCACTTTGGGTTGAATTTGATTGCCGGAAGTTCATAAGAAGAAGATGTACTCTGCTACTGTCTGTAGCTTGTGCAGAAGATTACTCTCTCAAAAGCAGTATAGCGCATAAGGAATTCTCGAACTCATGCCCAAAATAAGGTCAATATCTAACTGGAGTGCATTTTGTCCTACCATTTACTATCTACAAGCTGTAGCAGCAACTGCACTAGCTGGCTGGTTGCAACTAAAGACAAAGTGCTAGGGGGATCATTCGCTGGTTGGTAGCTAGGCAGTACCTACGACTGTCCTCCTAGCAAAGATAGATGTATGATGTTATGCCGTGCTCCTCGTTTAGGCAATGCCCATTATTTCGGCATCTTTCAGTTTTATTTCATGCGACCTGACATAGTCATACAGTCTGACACAAAAAAGTCGAAACCGGAGGCATTTTCCATCACTTTACCAGGCTATATCTAATCTAATCCACCTTGGCCGACCATTGTTGTCAGGCATGCCTAAGGATAGCTTCTAAGAATATAATGTTAGTTCTCTTTATCGCGGTGGTTAGTAGTGTAAAAAGTTATAACAAGAAAACGTTGTTGCCTTTCAGAGTATAAGGATATGGATGCCTATAACGGGGTGTACGATGCCCATTCTGACTCTACGAAACAGCAAGAAAGACACTATTACTTATTGTCCGAGCTGCAGACACTTGTTAAAGATCTGCCCAGGTGACTAACCTAGAGCCTTATCATATCCCAGCTGCCACAATGAGGACACCATTGATTTAGTGCACAAAATTAAATCATAACATTGATGACAAACTTCATAAAACGAGTCCCATGGCATTCTGTTTACTCAATTGTCTAAGTAACTCATTGAACTGGTTTATTTGCTAGCTATTATAGGAAAATGTCCTGATATATATTTATATTTTTCCGCTGTATCCTGTCTCCTTGATCATCATTGGTAGCTCCTTCCAGCAGCGACTGTCCTACACCACCCTCAGTGACCTGGCTCATTCCCTTCTAGATGGAACGGTGTATGAGATAGCACAGGGACTCCTGGAAATTCAGCACCTGACTGAGAGAAACCTGTACAACCAGAGACAGAAGCTGCACGCTGAGCATCGAGGTGTGTTTGTGTGTGTGTGTGTCAGAGTCTGTGAGTGCCGTATTGTAATAGTATGATAAGTTTGTGTTTCGGTAATGTAATGCCCCATCGATCAGAGATAGTATAAGCCAACTAACTGCATGAGCGGAAAGGCCAATATTTAACATTCTTTCTTTCAAAATGTTGTGATCAACTGTATCACATCGTGTGTGTTTATATGAAGTTATGCAATTATCCAGGAGTCTTTAATATTTCAATTCTTAATTTCTCAAGAATGTCAGTCTGTTTGACAGTACATCATTCCCTGCATCATAGCCTCTCATGAAAAACTCGAGCCTGGCACTTGTTTTAAGCCATTTGAAATCAGGATATTTGAGGGATAAAAACCCCCCCAGTTACCTTGTGTGAAACATCCAAGAAGTAGTTCCTTCTCTAAATGTAGGCTTAATCTCTTTTAGGACTCAAGCAGGAATTGGCAAGAAAGCACAAAGAGGCATTGCTGGTCTGCAAATCTCACAACCTGGCCGTTTTAAAAACAAGTCAGCAATCAGAGACAGAGGTATGCCATTTTGACCACCAGCTTCTTTGTTAAATAAACTCTATGCTTCTAAAGTAGTTACTTACAATCAACTAATGATGTTTTTGGCAAATGTCAGGGTTGACCGGGTTGGTGCATGGTTAGCTTTTTTCCCCGTCACGAGACAATTATTTTAAATTCGAACTATATAGCCTGCAATCTTGTGTTATACCGTCCGCTCTGTGACCAGGCTTTGGAGCTCCGTGTGAGAGAGGAACAAAGGATGATGGATGAGAAGATTGTGGGAGAGATGGATGAGAAAGTGACAGATCAGCAGAGTACTCTGGAGAAGGCTGGGGTCCCCGGCTTCTTCATCACTACCAATCCACAGGTCTGTCTTTCTCCTCGACGGCTTTCTCTTTTCATCTGTTCTGCTGTAAAGAACATATATCTCATTTTGTCCTGCAGGCGCTTAACCTGCAATCCTTTCTAGTTTCTGTTCAGAAGTAGTGTTGTTTTTTTTCAACCTCCGTGATATTTTCTTGTCTATAGTGTCAAGATTCAAGTTTTAAATCCGCATTTAAGAGTGCTTGGTATTTATGTTCTGTCAGAATCAAATTGTCGTTCCTCAAAAGATGACCAGCAGAGGGCAATATTACTTCACCGTAATGATGTTGGTCTAACCACAAACTGTTATGGACTACTAACTACAAACCATGTCTATTTACATAACCACACACATATAAGTACCTTTCAACTTAGACAGAAGCAGGAATATCGGTTAACTCACGATGTCATTTGCATCGTGGTTTTCAGGATTTGTTTGTAAAACTGAGGGTAAAACTGAAGTTCTACAGGGTGTTGAGTCTGCAGAGGGGCGGTTTTAAATTTCACTTCCTGAAACCTGTGCTCTAATGTCATCCACCTTCAAACTAGCAGACCATACCAATCTAGCCCACCAATAAGTGTTCAGTATGGAGCTCACTGTTGCAACTCAAGTCTCACATTTCTTCTCTTATTTTTTTCCGCTTCAGGAGTTAACGATGCAAATGAACCAGCTGGAGCTGATTTTAAAACTCCAACAGAAAGAGTCACAGTTGGGAAGCCTGTCCTGAAACCTCACCTGGGAGAGAAAAAAAAATCTAACTCTGACATTAGGAGTCACATTTATGGCTAGCTGCCTTACGAAACAAAACAAAAATCACCTAAAGAAATGTGTTTAAAAACATGAACTGATGTTTAAGGTGTTTGCTGTTACATGCCAGCTACTTGTACGAGAAAGTAGATCAAGTGCTTATATTTTTCTAATATAGTAGAAAGAAAGCATTTCTATATTTTTTCACTGATCTGTCTTATGTTGTAGAAGACTGCCAAGCTCCACACAGTGAAGGGGGGGGGGGGGTCACTCTATTGGAATAACACGTTCTGATGGAGACTAGGTTCCATGCCCTGGCAGCCAGAGCTAGGCTGGCAGGACGATTTTTTTTTTGTTTTGCACTAAGTTGATAAATTTTTTTAGGCCTTTGCTGGCTCTCATTTTGTCTCATATACTCTTGAGTCACACAGAGAACATCGCTTTTATTGAGTGTGGTCGATGCTTACGACGCAGAGAAAGGTGAATACAAGAACGAAGGACACATTTTTTGTACAAGGAATATTTGTACACACCTGGATGGATGACTGAAGAAAAAAAAATGTATTGAATGAATAGCTTCTGAACTTTAGCTTTTGTGTTGTGGTTGACGTGCCATAAGTAATATCGAATGCATTTTTGTTTCGGTTTTTAGAGCATTCATTATGTCAGTTTTGACAAATTAGTAACATCTTGTTTAATTAAATAAAATGTTCGTATGTTTTGGATATGGATTTGGGTGAATGATTCATATATTTTGATACAACCTATGCATGTCGCCCTAACTGTCCCATTTTGTGTAGTAGAATAGACGCATATAAAGCCTGCTATTTACTGGGCTTCATCGTGCAATTTGTATAATAATCCAAATTTATTTTTGTATTAAAACTTTACTACATAAAAAGTTGCAACTTCCTTTGCAAGTGCAATTTTTATATATATATATATATATATATATATATATTTATTTTTTTATAAAATTAACAATTAGAATTTTTTTTTTTACATTTGATGGAAACAAGGTGATGTCTGTCGGTTAACCCTGTATAAATAAAATAAATAAATAATCGAATAATAGCGCTATAATAAACTGTAAAATGATTGCTGACTACTGCATAACAGTCAACTCAGTTTCTCACGATGTAGAAAGGAACCATTCCTTCCTGTAGCTGTTCCCTAGCATGCAGTATATTCCAGCTATCAAATATTATTACTGATTTGAATTACATTTGATGGCCACGAATTAAAAATGGAAGGTCTGGCTTAAATACTACGCACACATCTCTTTGTCAATGTTGATTGTATTCATCATTAGCCGCCAAAGGTTCCTGATAAATTATGATCCCCATTTCGTCAAAGGCTACTTGGTCCTATCGTTGCTTCTACCTGTAGACTACAACCTGGTTGGTTTGTACTGTTCCTTTAAGAAGAGAGAGTGCACTCCAACCCAACCCTATTTATCCATGGATTTTATTCCCACCTTCTCTGCCCTGTCCACCGTAGCGCTTCGTGACAGCCGATCGACAATGAGAAATATCACACGAAGAAGCGAAACTGCCCAGTAAAGGTAGATGTACCATTGTATTATATTTCTGTTTAAAATAAGGTATTAATGAGCCGGGTTATATTAATAAAGTTACGCCTATGTTGTGTTCAAACACCTTACACTTTATACAACGGAAGATAATATAACATTGTAACATTTCAACGGAATTGCGCGGTAAAATGGTGTATCGTTACACTTACTTTTTCCAAATGATCCTTTTACTTGTTTCCATTTTCTTTTTGAATTATTAATGATCCCATACAAAACGACGCATTGGCAATTTTCCATCCATCTCGCATAGGTCTGCGCATGCACTTTCGTGTTATGATAATACCTATGTAGCCCTATTACAAAACAACAACAAAAAACATAAATGTATGCAAGTAGACAATTTTTTGTGTGGCGATGCTTTTATCTGATGTCGGGAATCCAGCATTACGTAATTGTTTCAGAGGAGGCATTCAAGCATCATGAAGTCGCCATATGCCAACCGTGCGCAGTCATCGGATGTTGCAGATAAGCGGATACCAGGCCCGTCCTCGTTGTAATTAAGGCTTTTATAGTTTATTCACTGTTGCATTAACCGTCGCAAGAATGTTGAAAAACTAACTTCACGTACGGTTTGTTTGACAAAGCAATAAGAAGGCTATCACTTTTTGCGCACAGAAAATACAAATAGCTTACTTACACAAAGTTATAGTTTTCTTATGATGCATTAATGTGTTTATGTACAGTGTGATTTAAGAAAACGACAAAGGACTGTAATAACGATAACATGAAATGTTAATCGTTCGGAAGGCAATATTGCTCCAGGTAGCCTAAATAACATTATTGTCATATACATTTTATTTTATATAATTTTTAAATAAATGAGTTTGGGATGATTACTGTATATTGTAACTATTTACCTCTAGAATGTAACAGTGATCTGTAAACCGTTTTCGTCACCAAACACATAATTGAAATCCCCCCTCATGTTATTGCCTTTGACTAGAATTCGTCTCTATAGTTGTGAGGCTGATTAACTAAACAGAATTTTCTCATCATGTTGTTGAGCATCTAAGTTTGCGCTGGTTTGAGTTTGTCAGTATAGCCCCACTAGTGCAGTAATGATGATACAGTATATATCAATGAAAATGAATTAATCAAGTCTCTTTTCTCTGTCTTTCTCCTCTATGTCTCTGTCTGTCAGGTCAGATCTTAGCAGGAGGAGGAGGATGAATCTAGTCTGACCTTTTCCCACTCATCATCCACACCAACCCCTCGCCTGCCTTCCCCATCGCTCCTGCTGCTCTGACGTGCCTGGCGTGTGAGCGTCACCCCCCCCACCCCCCTAACCCCCTACCCCCTCGTAGCCATGGCGACCTGTGTGCGCGGCTGCGGTCCGGCGGTGCGTCTGTGCTCCAAGCTGAACCGGCTGAAGACCCTGGACGAGGACATGATGGCCACATCGCTGAAGCGCTGCCTGTCCACGGTGGACCTCACGCTGCTGGGCGTCGGGGGCATGGTGGGCTCGGGGCTCTACGTGCTGACGGGCACCGTCGCCAAGGACACCGCCGGCCCCGCCGTCATCATCTCCTTCCTGTTCGCCGGCCTCACTTCCCTCCTGGCCGCCTTCTGCTACGCCGAGTTCGGGGCGCGCATCCCCAAGACAGGCTCCGCCTACATGTTCACCTACGTGTCCATGGGGGAGATCTGGGCCTTCCTGATTGGTTGGAATGTCGTCTTGGAGACGATGATCGGCGGGGCGGCGGTGGCGAGGGCGTGGAGCGGTTACCTGGACTCCATTTTTAACCACACCATCCAGAACTTCACGGAGACGCACATCATGAGCTGGGACGTGCCGCTCCTCGCCCACTACCCCGACCTCCTGGCGGCGGGGATCCTGCTGGTGGCCACCTTCTTCATCTCCTTTGGGGTGAAGGTGTCCTCGTACCTCAACCACATCTTCTCCTGCGTCAGCATGGCCGTCATCGTTTTCATCCTCGTCTTTGGCTTCGCCATCGCCGACCCAGTCAACTGGAGCCAGAAGTACGGCGGCTTCGCTCCGTTCGGTTTCTCGGGGATCATGTCGGGCACCGCCACGTGTTTCTACGCCTTCGTGGGCTTCGACGTCATCGCCTCCTCCAGCGAGGAGGCCCGGAACCCTCAGAAGGCCATCCCCATGGCGACGGCCATCGCCCTGGCGCTGGCGGCCTTCGCCTATGTCCTGGTGTCGGCCGTGCTGACCCTCATGGTGCCGTGGAGCACCTTGGACCCTAACTCCGCCCTGTCAGATGCCTTCTTCCGTCGGGGCTACAGCTGGGCCGGGATCATCGTGGCTGTCGGCTCCATCTGTGGTGAGTTTCTGGTGAATTTGAATTATTATTATTAGTAGTAGTAGTTTTACAATGCAGTACTCACAGCCGGGTCTGTGGTGAGTTTCTGGTCTATTTGAATTATTATTAGTAGTTGTAGTTTTGCTACTGTAGTTTGCTTTTCTCAGAGCTGAGGCTGTGGTGAGTTTCTGGTGCATTTTAATTACTATTGTAGTACTAGTAGGCCTAGTAGTTTTACAATGCAGTTCTCACAGCTGCGTCTGTGGTGAGTTTCTCTAACGCTGTGTTTACACTTTGGTGCTTTTTATTGGCATGCGTGCTACATAATATGTTGTCTGTTATGTTGTAGTGAGAAACATAATTTGAATTATTAGAAAATGCAGTCTCAAAAACTCTATTTAAAAAAAAAATTAGATAAAAAAATAAAGTTTGAGGGGCTCCCTGTTTTCTAAACTGGCTCATTTGAACATGTTTCTCTCTGTCCCAGCCATGAACACGGTGTTGCTTAGCAACCTCTTCTCCCTCCCTCGGATCGTGTACGCCATGGCGGAGGACGGCCTCTTCTTCTCCGTGTTCGCCCGCGTCAACCCCGTCACCAAGGTGCCCGTCAACGCCATCCTGGTGTTCGGCGTCCTCATGGCCACCATGTCGCTCCTCTTTGACCTGGAGGCGCTGGTGCAGTTCCTGTCCATCGGGACCCTCCTGGCGTACACCTTCGTGGCCGCCAGCATCATCGTGCTGCGCTTCCAGCCCGAGAAGCCGCCCAGCACCTCGTCCAAGGCCACGTCATCCACCTCCCCCAACCCCGGTGGCGGAGGAGCGGGCAGCGGCGTCCTCGGAGACCCCTCCCCTGGCGCTACCGACGACGAGAGCCAGATCATCTCGCAGGACAGCGGCGAGCTGAAGGAGTACGAGTCGTTCTCCGACAAGCTCCAGCTGGTGGAGATGCAGAGGACCAGGGAGGGGCGCGGCGCGGGCCAGCTGAAGGCCCGCTGGGAGCCCTACCTGGGCCGCCTCCTGGGGGACTGTGAGCCGGGGGAGGTGGCCTCTTTCTCCGTGCTGGCTCTCATGGTGAGCTCGGTGTCTCTGTGCGCCGTGCTGGTGTTTGGGAACAACCAGCTGCAGCTGCCTGTCTGGAGCTTCAGCCTGCTCGTAGTGGTGTTCAGCCTGGCCTTCCTGCTCAGCCTGCTGCTCATATGGGTTCACGAGCCCCAGGTCAACACCAAGACATTCCAGGTACTAATACACTTTATTTCAGTTTGTTTGTTAAAAAGGACAAAAAGAAAAAAAGAAAAAATATATATATGCCTGTGTTTATAAACTGGTTCACGTTCATTTGCGTTCAGACTACTTTGGTAGCAGTAGATTGTCTGTGTTGAGTTCAGACTACTTTGGTAGCAGTAGATTGTTTGTGTTGAGTTCAGACTACTTTGGTAGCAGTAGATTGTCTGTGTGGCGTGCAGCCTGATAAAGGGCAGGGAGGAAACCGTGATAGCTCTAATTGAATTAAGTGGTTCCCTCTCATCCCCTTTGAACCGTCAGGAATGAGGACCTAAAACCTGGCAATGCTTTCAGCTTTTCAACATTATATATTATATAACGCTATGATGATGGGCAGCACGGTGGCTCGGTGGTAAGCACTGTTGCCTCACAGCAAGAAGGTCCTGGGTTCAATCCCCACCTGACCCGAGGGCCTTTCTGTGTGGAGTTTGCGTGTTCTCCTCGTGTTTGCATGGGTTTCCTCCGGGTACTCCGGTTTCCTCCCACAGTCCAAAAACATGCAGGTTAATTGGTGACTCTAAATTGCCCGTAGGTGTGAATGTGAGTGTGAGTTGTTGTCTGTCCCTATGTGT
>JAVQIZ010037681.1:2500-22366 GCA_036023535.2 Galaxias brevipinnis | reverse complement strand
ATAAAACATAAATATATATATTTTTTTATATTATATATATATATATATATATATATATATATATATATATATATATATATATATATATATAGCCATCACTTTAACACCCTAACTATTCTACTAGCAGCACTGTGATGCCTTGTGGAAGCATTACACATTATAAACAAAGCAGCATCTGCTTTACACTCAGCTCAGCTGTATCCCATATTCTTATAACATTGACATAAGGGAAAACATTCCAATATTGATTATATGAATCAATCAACCGTTTTTATAAAGCCTGGCAAACAAAATCCAAAAACAGCGGCATGAACAGGTCTGTTATTGATTGGCTGACGCAGCGACCAGAAAAGAACCAGCTTTATATTGTACAGAAAAAAAGCTGTTTGGCTGTGATGATAATCTTACCACATTAGAAAGATTTCAGCAGCATTCCCCCCTCATACTGTTAGTACAGCTTACAGAGTCTACATAGAGTCTCCATAGAGTCTAGTCAAAACTTTGTTTGGAAACAACACTGGTCCTGCTGAGGCAAGAAAACAACCATAACAAACAGTACAGTATATATCACAGTACATTACAGCAAAAGCTATAAACATTCCCAGGTCTTCATTGACTTTATATTTAACAGTACCAATAATCATGACTAGCCTAGGACTACACTTCCCTCCATTTAAAGGAAGGCTTGGTCAGATGGCACCAGATCATTAGTTCCCACATGTGTTTGGTTTTGAAAACATAATGTATGTTAATTAATGAGTGGCATTGTGGGAGTTGGTGTTCTGTTACTCCAACACCTTCACCTTTAAAGCATTGTGAATCATAAAGGTTGTGTCAGATATGAAGAACACAAAGAAAATGTCGACAACGTCCAATTATATGCACTTTCCAACAATACACCATTCCATTTGAGTCGTGCATATAAAAGGGTAGCTAACTCATCAAGCTACTGAAGGCCATCTGTTGTGACCGAAAGATAGTCTCAGCGTTGAATGTAGGACAAAGGATGCCAAGTCATTCATAAATCAACAACAAAAAAGGGAAACAAATAACAAAGAAGCAAATACTTAAAAAAGCACTTTACCACAAACACAAAAACTGTACAAGACTCCACAGTGTTGGCTGGGCCCTGGTCAAATAGCTGTATTGTTTTAGCGATGATGGTTGAGTAGGGGAGGTAGTTCAATAAATAACGCCATCAAGCCTGGTAGCCAAAAAAGTAAATGTCCTGATGATCATCTATTGTATTTAAATACTGTTGGTGTTTTCCGCTCCGGCAGATAGAGGATCCTGACTGAGAACATTCAGTTTCAACTTAACTCTTTTGAGTTTTAAGTCTGATCAATGTAGACCAACAGGCTGTTCACCTAATCTTATCACAAAGGTGATTTTTTCTGATGATAGTTTGTGAGATTTTGTTTCTCTAAAACGAGTTCTGAAATATTTATTGGAGAATAACAATTTCAATGCACTGAACAGTTAATAGTGATGAACTATATGGACAATCATATTTTTTTATATTAACCTTTATATATATATATTTTTAACATCGATGTTTGTCATATAGCTCAGGATGATAAAAGATTGGCTTCCTGCTTCTATTTAACTTTTAAATTTTTCATTAAGAAAACATGTGCTTTGGCCTTTGAATAGACTTCAGTACTTTCTCTACACCTGTATTTCCTCCACTAGAGGATCGGTTAGGGAACCATACCATTGACACATCCTGTAGCATACAGTATATATAAATGAAACCCCATGAATTAAAACATGTTTGACCGTGCCTTTGAGGACTTGAGGGATAAAATCAAATGGCCCACTTGGCACAAAGAATCACACACACTGAACCATAGAGCCAGCTTAATCTGGAAGCTTATCAGTTGACATTGTGAATAAAGCCATGTACTGATGATTATTAATTATTAATCTAGACTAGGTAGCCATTAACATTTTTTAAGAGAAATGCAGTACTATAAGTAATTTCTTTTTAATTCATGAGTGTTTTTGGTCACAGTAAACAAATGATCTTAAATGTACTTAAAATCATTGAAATTCCTAGTTGAAGAATTAAAGAAGAAATTGATTACCATGCTATTAAATGTATTATTTAAAATAATCTATATATAAAGCAAAAAATCTATTATGTTGGTGTTTTTATGTCCCAAAACTCAAGGGGGTTCTGTCATGGAAACAACGTATCAAGGGGTGGGGATATGCTAATTAGCTCGACTGAGCTGAACAAAACAAGGGCAAACGAGTATGGCCTATAAGGAGTTTTATGGAGAGAGAGTAAGTACATATTTTACATTTTCCCAAGGTTTCAATGTGCAAAAAACTAAGCAAAAGAGAGACCAAAAATCCCCGTCAATCAATGAGTGTTGATTAAAAAGATTTGAATTGGTAATGCAGCAACTGTCAAGTTTGTTGGTGGTATTCTTAGTCTTAGTTAATCATTTATAAAAAAAACTATGATTAGTTAATTTGGGGTGGGTGCAATGCTTGGATTAAGAAGATAAGCATGTTGTCTGTGGACTGCGTGTATGACTGTTTGATACTACAACCTGTTTCGTTTCAAACACACAGTGAAGGGAGTCAGTTGTGAGCACACCCGGGGTTATACAACGCTTTGGCGGTCTTAACCCAACATGAGCACATTTAATTAGGTTGGATCCGTGAGTGAAACAGACACATTTAGGGCCAGTATAGGACGGGATGGATAGAAATGTGCACACATCCTTTTAAGGAAGTGTTAGTGCAAGGACCGCACAAACATATTCTGATCAGGTTATTTCAAAGGTTTACGGTGAGAATTAGTGACTCAAGGGCTGTTTCTGAACCCCCACCCCCCGTTCCCTGAGTGAGTTTAACGACAGAAAGGAGCTGAGAGTATAACAGTGTTTTGCCTCCCTGCTTAAGTCATGTTTTGAATAGAGCCATTGGTAGGTGACCTAAAGCCTCTCCCTGAAAGCCACTGCTTGGTGCTCATACATGGTTCATCTCTTGGCCTAGGATGGAGCTCTCAACATCTCAACATTCAAACCCTAGCTCCTAACTGATTGGTTTATTGTGCCGGTCCGGGGCGGGACTTCCAGTGCAATGTCATCGTTACAGTCTGTTTGCAACCTGGCCATTGGCTAGGCTGTTTATTTGTGCATTTTCTGATTGGTTCAAAAGCCCTATTTCACTTGCCGGCTGGTCGTCCCTCTCTAGCTGGATGCCCCGCCTCTCTCTCTCTTTGACCAGGTTTCTACGGTGATATAACAGGTAACAGGGCAACAGGAAACCAGCCAATGAGAAGAGGAGAAGGGATAAATTGATCTGTTGATTGACAGAGAACATTTGTCAGGCATATTAGTCTCGGAAATGATGGGTGTGTGCCTGTTTAAAAAATAAAACTATGGCTGTGTGCGTGTGTGTGTGTGTGTGTGTGTGTGTGTGTGTGTGTGTGTGTGTGTCTTACCCAGTAGGGATCTCCATTGAGGTGCCCCACCATGACTACAAACAGGGGTTGTTGTAAGAGTGCAAACACAGCGCTGATCATTGACTGGAGGCCCGTCAACGTCCCAAAGTGATTTGACGGATACCTAGTTAAGGGGTGGGACAACTGTTACCCATTGGCTGTTCGGTTCCATCATTCATGCCTGCATGCCTTATCCCCAGCCAGACAGTAGAACAGAGACATCACACAAATACACAACTCAACAATGATTTCCTAAAACAAACGAGAGAAATGCATGTTTCTGATCTCAGAGTGGTCTCTCTACAGTGTAGGGTCCACTATTAACTCTCAGAGTGGTCTCTCTACAGTGTGGGATCCACAATTAACTCTCAGAGTGGTCTCTCTACAGTGTAGGGTCCACTATTAACTCTCAGAGTGGTCTCTCTACAGTGTGGGATCCACTATTAACTCTCAGAGTGGTCTCTCTACAGTGTGGGATCCTCTATTAACTTTTTAACCACCTCTGATTTACTTCAGAACAGTGACTGCAGCCTGGTCTCAGTCTAGACTTTAACAGTGACACATCATTAATGTGGACTGTTACCGGTCGGTTCACAGCCACACCAGCACCAAACTACCCGCTGACCTCTCCACAGTTAGACAACGTGTGTGGGTGTTTGTGTGAGGCCTTACACAGCAGCGTAGAGCCCTCCACAGCAGGAGTGGGCAAAGCCTCGGACCATGGTGTGTAGCACGAAGGACACCACCTTGGAGAGAAGACGCAGAGACAAAATAGGAGAGAAATGAGGTATGTGTTTAAATGAATGAAGGACATCACCTTGGAGAGGAGACGCAGAGACAAAAGAGGAGAGAAAAGAGGGATGAAAAGGGAAGAGGTTGAATTTGGATGTGTAAGTTTAATATAAATGCCAAGTTTATCAACTTTTGAAGGTCAAATATAAAGGTTCACTTCATGAGTGTACAAGTGACACTGGAACTGACCTGCACGGGCAGATTGTCTATCATAGAGAGGATCCCAAACGTGACCAATAGGGTGTTAGTGAGCACAAACGCTCTGATGGCATTGGTCAGCTTCTGGATCTTCTTGTCTCTCTTCGGAGGTGCTGATTGGCTGAGAAATCATCAACAAACACAATAAGTATTCACAAATACTCAAATACACACACACACGTTAAAAAACCCATATACTGTTTATACACACACCCACACACACACATACAGACACACACACACGCCCCTCACGCACACACACACAGACAGACACACACACAGCCCCCATACACACAAAGAGACACATATACAAATCCACTCACCCGCTCACACACACAAACACACACATACACACACACACACACACACACACACAGACAGACAGACAGACAGACAGACAGACAGACAGACAGACAGACAGACAGACATCCACTCACATCCATTCCACTCACCTCCATTCACCCCCTCTCACACACACTTCCACACAGACACACACATCCACATCCAGACACACACACACACACACCTCTTCTCTCCCTCTGGCTGGATGGTCTTGTCCTCCTCACATTCCTTCATCTTCCAGTCCATGATGTAGCCAATCAGGGGACAGGTCAGGAGACAAAGCAGTTGCAGCGTTCCGAAGATGGACGAATAGAAGCCCACTAAAAACACACACCAAAACACCCACCCACCCACACACACACACGCACACACACACACACACATAGGTAGACATGCACCCAATTACAAACGTACACATACAGATAGATAGACACACATACATATAATTGATAACACATAAATAAATATACACCAAATCACACACACACACACACACACACACACACACACACACACATTACAGATAGACATGCACTAAAACACACACACACACAGTAGACCCAGTAATATTAACCCAAGTTATCACATCGTTGATTGATTAATTTCTGTCTGTTGTCATTCATAATCTCCCCTCTTTTTCTCTGTCTGTTTCTCTCTTTATCTCTCTGTTTCTCTCTTTATCTCTGTCTGTCTCTCTCTTTATCTCTGTCTGTTCTTCTCTTTATCTCTGTCTGTTCTTCTCTTTATTTCTCTGTCTGTTTCTCTCTTCATCTCTCTCTCTGTTCTAATCTTTATCTCTCTTTCTGTCTCTCTTTTTCTGTCTGTCTGTTTCTCTTTATCTGAGTGTCTGTTTCTCTCACCTTGTTTCTCAGCTTCCATCACCAGCTCTTCAGAGGCTGCAGGGTAACACAGAAATACCTTTAGTCATCCTCTAAAACATTTACGCTCACATTGTATTGTTATGGCAAGGGCGACACACATAATCCAGTTGGAATGATTTAACCGAACAGTATGTGGGACCACTAATCCTGTCTGGACAATAAAGTGGCGGCCTAATGCTGAAAAATGTCTCACGGTGGGGGTCGCCATGGGTTACCAGGAACTCCAACATCTTGTTCATGGCGCCCATGAAGAAAATGATGCGCAGCTGGGTCATCGCCATGGTGATGAGACTCCACAGGAAGATGGGTGAGCAGACGGAGCGACTGAAGCGGGGCGATGCTGCAGAGAGACAGAGGGATGGATGGAGGGATGAGTGGAAGAGAAGAGGGGGGGGTATAGTATGACAACACTTCAGGAGGACTGTGAACAGCAGAGTCTGACTCTACAAAGATCAGTCCCTGTTTGGGTCATACAGAAGGTAGTTCTATGATCTTGATTCTGACGCTTCTGAAGAGGTCCTAGCAGTGTAACTCACCCTGGTCCGAGTCGGGCTGGGTTAGGGTTAGGGTTAGGGTTATGGGTTAGGGGAAGGGTTAGGTTTGGGTTAGGTCTGGGATAGGGTTGGGATAGGGTTAGGGTTAAGGTTGTGGTTAGGGTTAGGGTTAGGGTGGGGTTTGGGTCTAGCAGTGCTCCTCACCCTGATCCGAGTCGGGCTGGATTAAGGTCAAGGTTAAGGTTAGGGTTAGGGTTAGGGTAAGGGTTAGGGTTGGGTTAGGTTCTAGCAGTGCTCCTCACCCTAGTCCAAGTCAGGCTGGGTTAGGGTTAGGGGTTGGGTTAGGTTCTCGCAGTGTTCCTCACCCTGGTCGGAGTCAGGGCTGGGATCCGGAGGCTTGGGGGCCATCTTGTCTTCCATGATGGTGACATGGGAGTAGAACCTGTCTCCTGTCACTGTGTGGTCTGAGACCGTGTGACTCAGCATCACCTTCTTACTGTGGAGGGAGGGACAGTAAGTTATAATGAGCAAAATACAGAAACCTAACCCGTTTAATTCTAGGCGTCCTCAGCTAGTCTGTTGCCATGGCCACTGACGTGTAGCAGATGTGGTCGGGGTCGGGGAAGGACTCAGCCGGCCAATTAGCAAAGCAGTTGAGGAAGACCAGGCAGGCCAGGCCAGACCAAACCCACATGATGACACGGAAGGACACGCCCACATCATAGATCAACTGAAGGGGGAGGAGACACAGGGGGAGAGAGAGGCACAGAAGAGGAACGAGGGGGAGAGAGACAGAGAAGGAGAGAGGGGGGGAGAGGGGGAGAGAGAAATAGAGGGAGAGACGACGAGAGAGGAGCAGAGAGAGACAGAAAAGGAGGAGGAAAGAGGGGAGAAAGACAAAGTGAGAAATACAGAGGAGAGAGGGGGAGAGAGACACAGAGAGAGGGAGAGAGGGGGAGGAGGGGGGGAGCAAGCAGAAAAATTTAAGAAAATGTAATGGGGGAAAAATCCACAGGTAAGATATTTCTCTTTTAACATTGAGTCAAGGACTACATTTGGTGTAGAAACCTTAGTGTGTGTGTGTGTGTGTGTGTATGAGTTTGTGCAGGTGTGTGTTTGTTTTCGCGTGTGTGTGTGTGTGTGTGTGTGTGAAAGTGTGTCCGGGTAATACTATACAAAATGTACTTTTCACTGCTAAAGTGAGGACATTTTAGAGTAAAGTGAGGACATTTTGGAGTTGTGAGGAACATTTCTGGTCCTCACTTCACCAATTACTCTTTATTCTTCAATATACGGTCGTTTGAAATTGCAGAGTATGTCATACATTCATGTTCCTTTTGGTAAAGACAACATGTTGAATACCTTTTTTTTTTTTTTTTTTGGCTTGACAATAAAACCGTATTTAAGAGATTGTGGTTAAGGTTAGGCAATGGGACACGATTAAGGTTAGGCATAGGATAAAGGTGATGGTTTGGGAAAGGGTAAGGGATAGGTTTAAGTTAGCAAAAGGGTGGTTAGGGTCATGGTTAGGGTGTACAAAGATTTTCAGATCCTCACTTTGAATGCGCTACCAACGTGTGTGTGTGTGTGTGTATGTGTGTGTGTATGGTACCTTGACTCCAGGAAAGGTGACGGCTGAAGAGGCGTAGGAGCCGATCATCAAAGACAAGACGGTGGAGCGCACGTTTCCAAACATGTTGGGTAACTACACACACACACACACACACACACACACACACACCGGGTGTTTACAATGGAGATAACGTTCACAAACATGGTCATAAGAGTGAGAGAGAGTTCCTACTGTACATGTTAAATCTAACCTGGTAAACAAATGTCTGTCAGCATAGATCAAATCTCATCAAATGGCAGCTCTTGCCTTTCTGTGGGCAATGCTACTGTTTCAAAGACTAATATTACCATTCTGAAACTTGCCTGAAATTAGCCCGGAATTTGCCCGGAATTAGCCTGGAACCCATAACACACCCATTTCCCCAGTGACCCAGTGACCAGCCTGCACTCCCAATAGTCACCACTAGGTGGAGGCAGCCCTGTCTCTCCTAACAGCCCAGCAGTGGCTTGGGTCCCCAGCAGACACCTGCACACACACCTCCAAATAAGGGCATGGAGCCCCTGGCACTATGGACTACTAGTGCCTGCACTTCCTATTCGTCCAGCGTCTGATATTTAATTTGTTCTATCTATTTTAGCAGGAACAGTGTGTATGTCTGGTTGTGTTTGAGTTGCAGCAGAACAGCGTGTACGTCTATTTCTGTTTGAGTTGCAGCAGAACAGTGTGTGTCTGGTTGTGTTTAAGTTGCAGCAGAACAGTGTGTGTCTGGTTGTGTTTGAATTAAAGCAGAACAGTGTGTATGTCTGGTTCTGTTTGAGTTGCAGCAGAACAGTGTGTATGTCTGGTTCTGTTTGAGTTGCAGCAGAACAGTGTGTGTCTGGTTCTGTTTGAGTTGCAGCAGAACAGTGTGTGTGTCTGGTTCTGTTTGAGTTGCAGCAGAACAGTGTGTATGTCTGGTTCTGTTTGAGTTGCAGCAGAACAGTGTGTATGTCTGGTTCTGTTTGAGACGCAGCAGAACAACATGCATTATTCCCATCTCCAAGGAGAAACGCGGCACCACCTGCCAAACATGCGCCGACTCCAAAACCGTGTTATACCAACTGTACACTGTGCTGGCCTTTCCAAGGCAACATACATGTTGCTGTCACCATGGTAACATACATGTTGCCGTCACCATGGTAATATACATTCGCTGTCACCGTGTGAACATACATGTCACCATAACCGTGGTAACATACATGTCACCATCACTGTGGCAACGTAAGTTGCCTTAACCATGGTAACATAAGTGCTGCTGCTACCATCGTAAACATACATGTTAGTATTTCACATTAATGTAGGTCAGCCAGATCCTGTTAGTGTGTGTGTGTGTGTGTGTGTGTGTGTGTGTGTGTTTGTGTGTGCGCGCGCGCATGTTCCAACAGATTCAAATTTGGCCAATGTCTATTATTAACATGTATATTTTCAGACCAGTAGGTCTTGTCCTTTTTCAAACCCAGGTTCAAATCCTTGGACATGGAGGAGTAGAGGACGCAGGAACAGACATTGTCTCCAGAGAGCCTCCAGGTCAGTGAACAGGTGACTCAACACTGGGACCTGGGAACAGCAGCACCTGAGCAAGACACATGGTAGCTGTCCCTGTAATCTCATTGTAAGTCGCTTTGGATAAAAGCGTCTGTTAAATGACAAAAATGTTAACATGTAGGGGTCAAAAATTCCCACAATGCTGCACACGAGTTTCCTGAAGTCATCACAAGCCGTAACACCCGAGACTCAAGGACACCACCTTCTATTTTTCAGCCATGCATTTTAAACTGGATGCAACCGGCTAGCCTAAATGACGCAATTTGCTGTATTTGCAAACATTTAGTGCATAACACTATCAATTTGCAAGAGCATTTGCGAATACCCCATCCTGCTGAGCATGCTATGCTAACTAACACCTAGAGCAGCGGGCAGCGGTCCCCTTGTCATTTAGTCACTGCCCTGTTTTCCGACTGGGAAGACAGTGCAACAAAAACATGCATTATGTGGCCCACCTCCAACAGCCAGTTCCTATTTGCGCAGGCTTTCAATTGAGTTTCACAGGTTAGTTATTTACGAAGTTGAACTCTCGAGGAGGCAGACCATTAAATTAGCAAAACAAAACGACACAAATCAGTAAAACAAAATCGCCCCAAAAAAAACAACCTTCGATGGACTCTGCCAATCGTCGATAGCCGGTATATTCGTCCAATCGCCTAACCCTACTCCCCACCCCAACACATAACATCATACCTTCTACACCCCAACACATAATCTCATACCTTCTACTCCACAACACATAATCTCAAACCTTCTACTCACCAACACATAACCTCATACCTTCTACTCCCCAATACATAACCTCATACCTTCTACTCACCAACACATAACCTCATACCTTCTACTCCCCAATACATAACATCATACCTTCTACACCCCAACACATAACATCATACCTTCTACACCCCAACACATAACCTCATACCTTCTACTCCCCAACACATAACATCATACCTTCTACTCACCAACACATAATATCATATCGTCTACTCCCCAACACATAACCTCATACCTTCTACACCCCAACACATAACATCATACGTTCTACTCCCCAACACATAACCTCATAGTCCATATTATGTTATCTGCCAAAGGCGTCTCCAAAAATAATTTTCAGTCGCTTTTCAAAATGTTCCTTCAATGTGTGCTTATAAAGTGATAATCATTAGTCTTGATTAGCTTTACAATTCACCTTAAGGTCTTGGGTAAAACATTTACTTTAGTTAGTTTAGTTTGCTTTCAGTAAAACAACTTTTACTTAATACATTTATGCTGAGTGGACTGAGGTTGCTCTGTTAACTGTTAATGTTTTTTTTTCTTTCCTAGTTCAACTAACGACATCCAGCTCTTTCTCACTATTTTGTCCCTCCCTCCCTCCTCTTCACCTCATTTCCTCCCTGATGGTAGTTTTTCCGTCTCACCCTCTATTTCCATCCCTACTCTCAGTTTTTCCGTCAGACTAATGATCCCTCTAGTCTCTCTATATCTCTCACTCCCCCTCTTTCTCTCTCTCAATCTCAGTCTGTCTGTCTGTCTCTCTCTCTCTCTCTCTCTCTCTCTCTCTCTCTGTCCAGAGGTACGTTCCTATTCGTGTTTTGACCAGGACTGTAAACAACCGCAGAGGGTTAGACCAGAGGAGATATGACAGGCATTACGCGCACACACACACACACACACACACACGCACACTAACTCATACACACACACAATAAACACACACCAAACACACACACACACACTAGCTCATACACACGCAGACACACACACACACACACACACACACATAATAAACACACACTAAACACACACACACACACACACACACACAATAACTCATACACCCACACACACACACATACACTAACTCATACACATACGTACACACACCACACAGACACACATTACGCAGTAATACACGATCACAAACAAACACACAGAGGTATGTGTGTGTCCTTGTGTGGTTTAGGTATGAGGGGAGGGCGTGCAATCAGGCCAGGCTTTTCATTGGCTCAGAGTGGGATGAGAGAGTTCAGATCAATGTGTACACACACACACACACACACACACACACACACACACACACAATCCCAAATGCTGTAATTGTTATAATACTACATGTAATGCTTAAAATGTGGTGTTAACATTGAATAAATGTTATCCTCCAAATGTTAATGTCACATGTAATGGATCTGGGTAGATCAATGCTGTACACAAAAATATTACATCATAGGCCGCTAAAGGCAAATAAATACTTCAAACCTTTCTTTATCTAAATGATTGATAGTCTTGCCTGTAGTCACCTTCAAAGGATAATCTGTTACACAAATTAAACACCTATTTCAAACACAGTGAGACACACCCACACACACACCTCCACACACACACACACACACACACACACACACACACACACACACACACCATCAACATGTTAAGAATTTAAAGTTTGTAAAACAGTATGCAAAGATATGACGGTCAGTATGAGACCAGAATCCTCTCCTGTCAGTCCCAGTAACAAGGGATAGATCCCTACCAGAATTCTCCTCTGGAATAGATCCCTACCAGAACCCTCCTTTAGGATAGATCCCCACCAGAATCCTCCACTGGAATAGATCCCTACCGGAATCCTCTTCTATGATAGATCCCCACCAGAATACTCCTCTGGAATAGATCACCACCAGAATCCTCCTCTGGGATAGATCCCCACCAAAATCCTCCTCTGGAATAGATCCCTACCGGAATCCTCCTCTAGGAAAGATCCCCACCAGAATTCTCTGGAATAGATCACCACCAGAATCCTCTGGAATAGATCACCACCAGAATCCTCCTTTGGGATAGATCCCTATCGGAATCACCCTCTAGCATAGATCCCCACCAGAATCCTCCACTGGAATAGATCACCACCAGAATCCTCCTATGGAATAAATCACCACCAGAAACCTCCTCTGAGATAGATTCCTACCAGAATCCTCTGGAATAAATCCCTACCAGAATCCTCCTCTGGAATAGATCCCCACCAGATTCCCCTCTGGAATAGCTCTCCACCGGAATCCTCCTCTGGAATAGATACCCAAAAGAATCCTCTGGAATAGGTCACCACCAGAATCCTCCCCTGTCAGTTAGCGTGATGCAGGTTAGATCCCTGGACCGCTGATCCTCTTAGCAAGTCTCTTGGTTCTAGATTCGGCAGCTTTTCGATTTCCCCCTTCTACGTTTGGATGAATTGTTGTCCTGGCTGTGAAGAACTCCCAATACATCAAATGTACGTGTCTCTGATTGTGTGTGTGTGTGTGTGTGTGTGTGTGTGTGTGTCTGTGTGTGTGTGTGTGTGTATATGTTTTGTCTTACCGTTAGCGAGGTGAAGGTGAGGCAGATCCCTCCAAAGCCGTTGAAAGACACAGCGATGAAGATGAGGGGAGACAGGACTGGACAGATGAGAAGAGGAGGAATGTGGACCATGAGGGTTCAGAGGTCATAAGGAACCCTAACTACCTCCTCACAGAATGATGTGGAGCTGTTCTCACCTTCTGGTTTGTAAGCTGCTCCTGCTATCATGGCACAGGAGGACGCAAAGCAGGCACTGACCAAGAGAGAAAGAGATAAAAGAAAGAGAAAAGAGAGAAAGAAAGACAAAAGAGAAAGAGAGAGACCCTTTAACCCTTTTAAATATGTAAGTGTCCAATGGAACAATAGATGGGGATCTAAATACAAGATATAATAATAACTGTTTAGCACACGCCTTGGTTTATCCACCTGACAAGTAGGTCACCTCACCTGCCAATCAGACGGAGTGGGCGTGGCCCATACTTGTCCATCAGGATCCCTAGGGGCAGAGTGGCCGCACTCAGTAGGAAGGAGCCAATGGTGAAGCCCAGATTCAACATCTCTTCCTGTTCCACACAACTCAGCCAATGGCCGCTTTCCCAGGAGCTCACGTTGCCGACCACCGTCTCGTTGTCTGGGTGACAACAGCCAAGGAGGGAGGGGAAAGATGGAGAGTATGTGAGAGGAAGAGAAGGAGGACCAAATATGTCTGTTTAAAGGGCTCTCTGTGGAAATGTCAACTAAAGTATATCAATCAATCTGATGAGTATTAAACTGTGTCTGTTGCCAGAAGAATACAAAATCCCATATACACACATGTGAGTTTAGAGGTCTATATGTTTACCTATACACAGGTGTAAGAGTAGAGGTCTATATGTTTACCTGTACACAGGTATGAGAATAGATGTCATGTGTTTACCTGTACACAGGTGTGAGAGTAGAATCTATAGTTTACCTCTACACAGGTGTGAGAGTAGAGCTCTATATGTTTACTTGTATACAGTTGTGAGAGTAGATGGCTATATGTTTACCTGTATACAGGTGTGAGAGTAGAGGTCTATATGTTTACCTGCATACAGGTGTGAGAAGTGATGTCTATGTTTACTTGTGCACAGGTGTGAGAGTAGAGGTGTATATGTTTACCTGTGCATAGGTGTGAGTAGAAACCTTCGTTCTTCAGCATGATTAGCAGGGAGCCCCAGCCTAACAGCACAGCTGAGAAGAGCAGATTCTCCACGATGGCAGTCACTGCCATCCACCATCTCCTACGGTAAGCCTGGCTCAGGCTGGGAGCCATGGCTACAGAGGCAGAGAAAAAGAGAAAGAGAGACGAGGGGCAGAAAGACAAACAGAATGAAGGAGTGGGATGGAGCGAGACCAGTAAAGAGAGATATGTTGGGAGCTGTGCCAGTAAAGATAGATGTGTTGGGAGTTGTTCCAGTGAAGAGAGATATGTTGGGAGTTGTACCAATGAAGAGACATATGTTAGGAGTTGTACCAGTATAGATAAATATGTTGGGAGTTGTACCAGTAAAGAGAGATACAGTATGTTGGGAGTTGTACCAGTATAGATACATATGTTGGGAGTTGTATCAGTATAGAGAGATATGTTGGGAGCTGTACCAGTAAAGAGAGATATGTTGGGAGTTGTACCAGTAAAGAGATATGTTGGGAGTTGCACCAGTGAAGAGACATATGTTGGGAGGTGTACCAGTATAGATAGATATGTTGGAAGTTGTACCAGTATAGATAAACATGTTGGGAGTTGTACCAGCAGAGAGATATGTTGGGAGTTGTACCAGTATAGATATACATGTTGGGAGTTGTACCAGCAAAGACAGATATGTTGGGAGTTGTACCAGCAAAGAGATTTATGTTGGGAGTTGTACCAGTGATTTGAACAATACATTTTAAAGCCATGAGACGTGTGACATTTCAGACCTTTGTATTGAGTCACAATGACATTGACTCTCCCTTACAACTCTACAAGGCCTCTTAGGTCTTCTGAATTGGGACTCCTGGCCATCCCCGCTCTAAACTGAAACTCAGAGGTGACCGTGCTTTTTCAGGTACAGCCAATAAATTATGGAACGACCTTCCCTCTCATATTAGATCCCCTTCTGTCAATTCCTTTAGATCTTAGCTCAAAACTTTTTTATTTTCATTAGCCCTCAAATCAAATTGTATATATACTGTACATACAGTATATATGTACAGTATATGTATATGTATGTATATGTCCCAACTGTTTTCTGTTACGTTTGCTATACTGTATGTGAATGTATTATACAGCACGTTGGTCAGCTCTGGTTGTTTTAAACGTGCTCTATAAATCAAATTGATTTGATTTGACTTTCAAACAAAACTTTACAGTATAGGAGGAATTCCTCACAGTGAAACAGCAATGACGGAAGATGAGTAGTATGCTCACTCTGATCCTCTTTTGTTTGTCTGTTCATGAACGTGTGTCGTTCTGTTTGCCTGTTAGCTATAAACCTTGGTTGCCTGTGTTTGTTTCTGTGAGTACTCGTTCTCTAGAAAACCTCTCATCTTAAATTGTCTGATGTCAGGGTAATGAGCTTGTGATCGTGCCGTCACCTGTGGCTATAGGCTCTTCCTCAGCCATACCTGAGAAATGCAATACATGAATACGTCATACACCTTTACGTCAGAGCCAGCAGACGCCACACGGATGGCTCCAACGTGATGGAAACCTTTGATCTGGGAAAGCGTGCTAGCAGGCACCACTGACCACATTTAATCAAAATGAATTGAGCCACCTTTGTTTATAAATCATAGGATACCACATTTATAGATTGATACTGAAGTTGACAAGGCCTAAACCCACCCCCAGCAAAAGTATCACAATACCAAGTATTATCATGATACCACTGCAAATTAAACAGATTTTTCTTCATGACTTAAACAAATGTAGATTTACATCTTAAGTAGATTAATTGTGGGCAAGCCTTATTGTTGAGCTTGTAGCTTCTTAGCAGGGAGACTAGATCTGGTTAGAATGCTGCCACTCTCGATCTAGATCACTGAAAGCACTAACACAACACAGATACTGTGCAAAGGCACTCATAGAAATAAAATCTCAACAGTCATTACTTCAAACCTGTCCAACAATACAACAACGGGAATTTTTTTTGTTTTTAAAGCAACTATAGGCAACTTTTTTATATTATCAGATCATCAATATTTTTCTTCAGACAGCACATTGCAATGTCTTTGGGACAATGAAAAAATCACGGTTCAGATCAGTCATCTTGAAGTCTCAATATTTAACATTCATTTTGTTTGCCACCGGGTACGATCGCCCGCAAAACTGTGTCAAATTGCTTTATGGCACAAGGAAGTGCGTCACTAAATCAGGAAGAGATGACCATACTTGGAGTATAGTCGTTGATCGTGCTAGCGATACGCAGTGACCATGAGCATTCTGTCTTCTTTGCGATGGTTAGGGAAAATAATTAGACTAAACAAACGTTAGGGGTCACCAAAATCACCTCCTACAGATAAACTGCCACTAGTAACTTTAAAGATCCAACTCCATTTTAGACCTTTCCGTGGGAATCTTGCTGACAAGATGCAAAGTCTTCAAACGCCTTTTGTCCAGCCTTTGGCTGTAGAGGGACTATACACCCTATTTGCTAGCCACGGTTGCGCCTTACTCTAAAATGCTACAGGGAATTTAGATGAGGTGCGACTTTCTGTTACATTGTAGATTGCCTTATTAGTTCAAATCTAGCAGTGGTTTTATGTCTTTGCACTAGGAGAGAGCCAACATTCACAATCTTATACTTTTTTCAATTCAACAAGGCCAATCACAGGGGAGCACCTTCACTGACTATGAACACATTACTAGTGGACTAGTCAAATAAAACATATTAAATGGCATGTATTATAATAGTGGACACTTTCATGTAATTTATATAAAAGCCTAGACAAACATTAGAATCATTATAGTTGATATGATTATCATGGGTATTATAATTATTTAAAGAAAATCTTAGAAGACCTTTCAGAAACACAAAGTAAAGGAACAAGGAAAAAGTGTGGAATTGCTGACATACTATAGCTCATGTGCAGCGTCCCCTCTCTCTCTCCCTCTCTCTCTCTTCTCTCGACAAACACACACACACACACACACACACACACACACACACACACAAGTGTCTTTCTGCAATGAGTCTTCGAGCACCAAGCACAAGGGAGAGCATTCACAAATGCACAAAGACATAGACAGAAGTCTTTACAGCATAATCTGCCAATTTGTATATGATTACGAACACACTGTGGCTTACAAGGTCGTATCCTTTACAGATACATTAACAAACAAACACACAAGATGCATTAACAAACAAACACACACACACACACACACACGCACACACACACACTCATAATGAGGAAGGAACACTAAACAGCAGCTGCTGAGAACAAGTCTTGGTTTAAAACGAGTTTGAGTGTGTAAATCATCATACATTGTCATGGGACAGCAGCTGTAGCTGGCCTTACTGCAAATCTTTAGCCAAATAGGAAACTGTCACTTTAAATAAAACACTTACACAATTCCAACCGCTGCTGTGTTCCTCTAAACTACCTTGTTGCAGCTTGATCAAAAACAGTTGAAGTGCAGGATCCAAGAAATGTGTAGTCTAGCAATTTATTCTCATTTTAAGAAGATGATGAGGATGGCATGTCAGATTAGAAGACTGGTTTTCATCTACCACATTATACAAATGAATAGCAGATAACAGACAAACAAATCTAACAAGCCCTTCACAGTTAAAGCACATTAAGCCTACATATAGGCAACTTGATTGATTTGATGATTTAGGAGGTCAAGAACGCAAAAAAGAGATCAAAGAAAAGGACAAGGAAAAGAGGAAAATATGGTTCATTTAGATTAATTATGATAAAAACGCTCCGTGTTATAACGTCTCTCTGTTAGGGGGTTTTGAAGCTGTGCGATGATTTGGAACCACGTGCTAAAGGGATGAGTAGCCGGCTTAGAAATTTAAAAAACCCATTAAGTCCCCCATGAGATGGGTAGGATTCCCCGTTTGGATCAGGAGGTGGTGTAAGTTCCTAGCCTATCGGGTCAATTTCCTCACACACTATGACACACTTTCTATCTCTCTCTCTCTCTCTCTCTCTCTCTCTATCGCTCTTCATTTTATTGCCTCTCTGCAGACTTATTTCTGCTCAAAATTAGTAGGTGTCTGTCTGCTCGCTGCTCGTGCTGTCCACAAACTCCTTGTGACAATTATGCCTTTGACGCATGCGGCATGCAGTTTATAAACTATGCGCCAAGGAATTTAACATTTGTATTTTTCTTATCAAGGAAATCGCCTAAACCAAGATAGTGACAGTTCTTTTTACTAGTCTTCCTGGTTTTGTTCACTGAGTTGTTTGTCTCTAACAGAACGCGCACTGGTTAAAAACATAATACAGGATAGTGTTAGACCGCGTGCACCCCAGCGCACCACATAAGGACACGTTCGAATATCTCTGTCATACCGCCAAAATACAATCGTTCTGCAGTTGTCATAGAAACCTGCCTTTACAAGTGGCATATTTTAGCTAATATAGCCAGAATTATGCCTGAACTAAGTGTTTCGCAAGCGTATGTTTCAAGTTTATGCTTTATATATGTTTGTCTAACATGATAAACAAGAAGTTTGTTCACCTTTACAAAGTAATTATGTACAATGCTTATTACAGAAGTTATATTGGCCTACTACTGCATCCTTTCTTTTCTTAATCTTATTAGTAGGCTATACACTTACTTTAGTAGAGTTTATCCACTTCTTACAGTTTGGTCAATGTCTATCAAGTTCAGCTGTGTTCTTTTGGTTATATTTAACGATTTACGCATGTACTTTCTATTAAAAACACGTTGAGACAAAACTTCCGTCTAGCTCTCCTCTTCGTTATATTTGGCCTGTATTCGTCACTGCTTCTATATTGACTTGTGTCAACCTTTTTCTTTTTTTTCTTCACTAACTCTCCGTCTCTCTCTCCCTCTCTCAGCGCCTGCTGTAAACGAGACCCAAATTCGGGCCTACCCCCTCTCTTTAGTTTACTCATGTATCACATTCTCAGAGCCACCAGCAGTCTGGGACATGACAGTACGCCACCTTGTGGGCAAAAAATATAGACAATGCCCATCCATCCATCCATTAGCTATACCGCTTATAATTTGAAGGGTCGCTTATCCTAGCCGACACAGGGCGAGAGGAGGGGTACAATGCCCAATTTATGTCATTTAGTCCATTCAAAAATGCCTTTCTGCTTTTACAAATCAAAATAATAAAAGTTAATAGAATGTTTCAGGTTAAAACAAGAACACTTGAAATGTCTTACTTTGAAGCAAACTTAAATTCTTATTCCTTTAAGATTCCCTTCAACTGTAATCTACATTTCCCAATTACATAATGAAATATTTGATACAATTGCTTGGAAGTATCTCTAGGTAACAACTAAGCTTAAGCAGTGGAGCACCTTGGGCCAACCATGCGAGAGGGATTCATTCTCTTTTAAAACGGTATTTGTTTTAAAATAAATTGAAATTTATCAGTTATAATCCAGTATTTTACATTGTAGCCTACTCAATGTTCTGCTGTTCTCTATAATGAATTGTTTGAGAAAAATATATCTTAGACTAATAAAAATTGTAATCCAATTCTACTTACACTTTGTGATATGCCTTCAATCTGCATAATCTAAATCCCTTGTTGAGATGTATCTGTCTGTGTGGGATTGTTATGATTCATTTCCAAAACTCCTGATTACACTTCATGATTACGACGTGATGAGAGGTGATGAAAAACATCAAAGTAATCTGGAGGTGTTACCAGGAATTTCTGACACCAAGAAAAGTTAGTGCCTGGGGTCAGGTGTAAACTGGTGCCAGCAATACTGAAATCCTTTGATCCTTGCAAAAGGAATGGTGTTGGGAAGACAGGAAAAAGGAAACATTACAATCTTTCAGAGAATCACCGCATTTGTGGTCTACGGCGCTTTAAATAAGGCCAAACACAAACTCGAGTAGCCTACTTCCTATATTGCTTCACCCTATTCAGTGGTAGCAAGATAAGAATCACACCAATCAGACAACACATTATCACATTGTACTACTGAAGACACAAAACAGCATTTATAAACAGTATACATTTTTTCTATAGCATAAGGCTCCAGTCTGCCAAA
>JAVQIZ010037678.1:0-27130 GCA_036023535.2 Galaxias brevipinnis | reverse complement strand
TTTTTTACATAGTTATGATCTAATACGGTTTCTTTGATGGACTCTGTTCGACTCTTATTAAAGAACGAACCATCTTTAGGCCTGGCTGGATCCTCTCTCCCTGCCACCTGTAGGTACGTCTTCACCAGCAGCAGGTAGTCTTCCACCTGCCCCGCCAGCAGCTCCATGCTCTCCTCCTCCAGACACCACAGCTCGAAAGCCAGCCGGTGCGCCGAGCAGTTCTCCAGCAGGAGCGAGCCGATGGTCCGGGTGGGCGGGCGCGGCCAGCGCAGGCAGTGCCTCAGCACGTCCGTGTGGATCAGCTTGGCGCTGCCCGGCTGGCCAGAGAGCACCTGCAGGAGGAAGGCCTCCAGGGCCGGGCTGGAGCAGGACAGCAGCAGCGTGCCCAGCCCCTGGAGGTGAGCCTGGGACAGAGAGAGCCGCTGCTCCTGGGAGGGCTTGTCCGAGCTCTCCGTCAGCACCTGTAGGGCCGCGCGGCCGTACACGCTGAGCTCCGCGCCCGAGCGGATGAGGCTCTCCTGGGGGAGGAGAAGCAGGGCGGACACCACCCCGTTCAGCGCCGACGAGTCCATGTATCCGTGCAAGGCAAGGAGGGCTCGGAGCGGCCGGGACTCCTCCCCCTCGGGGCTCTGGGGTTTCCCAGCCTCCAGCTCACGGAGCACGGCCGTCTCCACGGCGCCCAGGTAGACGCTGAGCAGCTCCAAGCGGCCCAGGTCCTTAAGGGCGGCGGCGCTGGTCTGGAGCAGGGCCAGGGTATGGTGGCTCAGCTGGCCACAGAGGCTCTTCAGGCGTACGGGGTTCAGTGTGTGAGGAGGCAGGGCCCCGAGCTCCAAGGCCAGAAACCACTGCTCTACACAAGGCTGCTTGAAGATGGAGCTCAGCACGGCCATTACAACCTGGTCAAAGATAACATGATCATCATCATCATCATCATAAAATAAATGATAACATGACCACAAACTACCCTCTGCCATGATTACATATTATTTCAACAGCAATATTTGAATAATATGAAAAATTTTATCTACTGGACCATTTTGTATTCCCTAAAAAACAAAATAATCTCAGTATACATCTTTCTCCTACCTGGTCTTTGTTTTCCTCTGAACCAGACGAAGGGTCCACCTCCATGAAGTAGTCCGAGACGTCCTGAGTGTCCCCAGGCAGCTCAGCCGTCCCTTCCGGACACTCCTGGAGGTGGACCACCAGAGACAGGAGTGTGTCCATCAGGCTCTTCAACACCGGTCCAGCTATGTCTTTGGAAATCTGTGAAAACACACAAAAATAACATTTGATTTATTTTTAGTACACCTTTAAGAAACTGTTTTCAATGGATCACTATAGGTTTAGCTTTGGTATTCTGCTTGTCTGATGGATTCGATAAATTTTTCCTATACCAAGTTTGTCCTGCCATTGTAAGCCAAAACTTGATCGAAAACAAATAAAACTTAACCAGACACGTTAGCTTCGGCTTCTTACCGTGCCGTAGTTATCCACAGTGGATTTGATGTAGAGCAGGGTCTGCTTGACAGCCAGTGGGTATTCAGTCGTCTCCATAGAGGACAGAGCCTCTTCCAGGCTTTTCTGGGAGTCCTCCTGGAGGAGAGCGGAGACCCCCTGGCTGTATGTGGCTTTCAGCAGGGCAGTGAAGGAGACGGGGGAGGGCCAGCAGTCACTTGGGCTCTCACAGTTCTTGAACTGCAAAAAATAAACACATACTATGAAATGCGTGTTTTATGTTGTTTGTAAATTTCAATGCAAATAGCAGTAAAGTGAGGCGACAGGTTCTCTCGTTAGGGAACATTTTGCTTCTAAACATCTGTGTTCTTCCTTTGTCTCTCCTTTGGATCCTACTTACCGGTTGCTCTCGACCCTGTTGCGGTAGCCATTTGGAGTAGTAGCCGTGGAGGAGGAGGATGGAGGGATGAGGAGGGGAAGAGTCTTCGGAGGACCCCAGCTCTTTGTCGTACTGGAGCAGAGCCAAGCAGAGCGGGAGAGGATCCCTCTGACAGTGGAGGATGTCGGAGAGCACAGAGGCTATGTACTCATAAACCACTCCTAGGGGCGAGAAACACAACACACACTCAGACACACGGTAGAACACACTATCATGGGTAATAGTAAAATAGTCTTGGTTGAGTGCATGTTTGATGGTAACAGTGTTATTCAGCGTTACCCTTCTCGGTCTTGTAAGCTGCTGGCAGTTTATTGCGGGCCTCCAGCACAGCGGGTACAACAGCGCTGAACGGGAAGGTCTGAAGGATGAGGTCATCACTAAGGGACGGGCCAAACTCCTCCATCTCTCCCTCGTTGCTCTCCATGATGACATCAACCATGTCTAGAGCATCTGGAAGACGCCAATCAAACCACAGTGGAAATGCCCACACAGATCTCATGTGTCATTTTGATTCAATTATGGACATGTTTTTGTTGTTGTTTTATAACAGATACATTTTTGTTTATTTGAAGTCCTTCAAAACACGCTATGGTGTAATATGTTGCAATGCATTCTTAAATTCCTTCTAACTTGTGGTCATTTTAATGTGTGGTCGTGGGGCTAAACCTTAAAACGGGTGTGCACATTTTAGAGTGGTTACCATCTATGTGTGAGATAGGGATGCTGACTGCATCTCCCTCCTGGCCACTCAGGTTAGCTTGCAGGTAAGCTGCCTCTTGGACCAGACTGGCCACCTTGTCTGTGTAGACGTAAGGGTTACACACCAGTCTCACCAACACCTGGGGGACACAAAGCATCACCAACACACACCGTTCTAAAATGAAGAATTAGCTGGCATGTTAGAGTGGTTAAGTTAGAGATGAGCTGCCATGTTTAACGGACTGCTACGGTTGAGTCAGAGAGTGCTGTGTGCTGACCCGTTCTAAGAACTGGATGACGGTTTCCTGCTGAGCGGGCTCCAGTCGGGCCAGGGTGTTGAGCCAGAGTTCCAGCTCAGTCCACGTGTACTCAAACACACCGCTGTCCTTCAGCACCTGCGACCGTCAGAAGAGAGAGTGTCACTCTGAAATGCGTATTAATTCGTTTGAAGGGTTGCAAAGATTTACTTTGAAATGCTTGTCCCATCAAAAAAGCAAATTTTTCGAACCTGTCTTTCATCAATAAACATTAGATTTCAGTAAAATAAATAAAGATAATACGAAATCATATAAATTTAAACAAACATTATTTGTAATAATAATATTATTTTTAATAATAATATTAACTTAATATGAACGACCATGGTGCCCTACAGGGTTAAACAGTAGGGAAGCGTCTACTCACTTTGAGTACCAGCTTACGAGTTGAAGTCTTTAAGTGGCTGCTGTTGCTGCTCACAAACATCTTAAGAAGCAGGTAGAACACAGACTTCTCAGCGGTCCCTACCTCTGTGTCCACAGCATCCTGACCCAAACAGAAACAGCACCAGATATATGAAACCAAAAAAAAGCATTACACAATGAGGCGTTAACGACGCGTGGTTTAGAGGTGTGGGGACCGTGCCGTGAACTACGGATTAGCACCTGCACACGGAACCATGAGAACTTGCTGGCCGGAAGGTCTAAGGCCAACTGCAGTATCTGATACTGCAGAACGGGGGGGACTTCCTCCCTGATACCTTTCTCCGACACGATGCCTGAAGAGGGAGGAAGAGGAGAGGAAGGGGAGAGGATGCACTTTACTGCTGCTGGAACTCATACGTCAAGCTCCACATTCGTAGCACTTCCTACATTCTTCATGTAATTCAAAGGGGTAGATTTGTATGAGGATTACCTTTGAGGAGCTTGCTGAAGTCAAACCTGCTCTGGCTGACCAGATGCGGCACCACCTTCTGATAAAGGCACATGACCTGAAGGATGATGGCTTTCAGCAGGATCACTTCTGCACTCTCAGCTGCTATGGAACACAAGATAAGCTACATTACCAGCCATTCCATTACGCAAATAAAAAAACACAACATCTACACAAAACTTGTGCCACTCTGTAGATAGAATACCCGGGTTTTCAACAACAACATCCGTGTCTTTGGACGCCTCTTCTTCCTGGATGTTTTTCCCTTCCTCTTCCTCTTTGTCCTTCTTGGTCAGCGACTGCCACTTCGATACTATGCTGGTCATGTCTGGCAAAATCTACAACACACAGGGGAGGGACAGTATCGAAAGCATTCTTACTACGTGACAATGACTCTAATATAGAACAGCGTCTATTAAATGTCTACTGCACTTCGATGGTCGTTGACTAAAACGAAACTAAAAACTAAATCCAATGAATTCCTTCTTACCTTGCTAAGTGCCTCTCTGTATTGCTGAACAAAGTCCTCCATCATGGCCGGGGTGTAGATGTCCGAGTTCTGCCACACGGCCTTGTCTAAGCAATGCTCCATGTTCCTGTGAGCTCTCCTCAGGACAAAAGACGCCATAGAGAGGGTAGTGTGCTGCACCACAGCGTTGGAACTCTGCCACAGACAACAACCAAACAATAATCATCACCTTGGGATAGTAGTGGTGGCCTAGTGGGTAGAACTGCTACCTGGTGACCAAAACGTCATGAGTTCAAGCCCGCCTGGGAACACTACCATCAGTGTGCCCTTGAGCAAGGCACTTAACTCGAAGTAAGATAATAACCCTTTCACTTCACTGTAACTGTCTTCGGATAAAAAGCGTCTGCTAAATGACGTTAATGTGATGTAATATTGTATCTTGTCTAACTGAGAAGTAGCTTCTAGGGACCTTATCCTGGTTACATTAGCTACAGCACACTAAACATTATCAGCAAATGTGCTGTATAGATATTGTCTCTTTGTTTTTATTTTTTTAACTCACATTGATGCCCAGAGTAAAGAAGGCCTTGTTTAAAACAGGAGGGAGTGACGTCACCATCACCATGGTCAACAGACGCGGCAGGGGTACCATCTCTCGTGTTTGGAAGGCTTTGGAAACGTCTGGCTGGGCTTCGTAGATCTGATATCAAAATGTGTAAATTAAAAAACGAAGAATTTTTCAGGCAAAGCAGTGGGCATTATGAAACATTCACACAGTCAAATACCTTCTTGAGTAACTTCATATTGTCCTGCCAGGCACTTTTGAGGCGAGGCGTAAAGGAATACTGAGTCTCCTTAAAGTATCGGGGAAGGATATCGGGGCTGTCTCTGAGCACACGGACCACCAGCTCAGCCACCAATTCATCTTCAGTGGCCTGCTTGAGACCCACCAGGAACTGAAGGAGGACTATATTTCCAGCCCTGTGCAAGAGAAAATAACCTTCTCAAAATGGACACAACAAACAATATTGAGAAAACGAATGCAAGAAATGGTAATGGAACTGGGATGCAATATTGACAATTTCAAATAAAATAAAAACATTTTAAAAAGGAATGGGTGGGAGATTGATTCACTCACTTTCCGACTGTTCCGAAGCTAGGGTCGTGAAAGCTGATCCCGTGCTTACGAGAGCAGCACAGGACCAAGAGGAAATTATGAACGAGCTCCCGCACCAACGCTTTACCACCTTCTTCTGCGTTCTCTGTCATCTGAAAAAAAAAAATTGGTTCATTTAACACTTATGATGATTTCTGTCATTTTACAGTCTGAAATATGATGGTGATGGTTCTGGTTTATTTGTAAAGAAAAGTCCAGACTGGTGACCTTGCTGTCCTCCGAGCTCACATCCACAATGCCATTCCATTTATAGAGAGAGGCCACGTGAGCTAGGAGACTTGGTGTGAAGAAACGTACTTTCTGTGTCTTACTGATGGCCTTGTTCTGTACAACCTGCACCCAAGACATGCTTTTTTTAGAATTTTTAGAATTAGAATTTAGAATTGCAATTCAAAGAAAGAACATCTAAACTGACAAATTTAATGGAAAGACTTCTAACCCTTGTCTGTAGTGTTGACAGTATCAGATTGACAATGGAGATCCTGTCTTCTTTCAGTCCAGAATTTAGGATTTCTGGAAGGAAATCTACAATAACAAAAAAATAAAATGAATGTGTTATGAGCACAGAATAAATAAGTTATCGTTTGAAATCACGTTTAAATATTTGTCATTACCTTTAACCTCCAATAATTGTCCAATCGTCGCAGGATCACCAGACACCAAGAAGGAAAGGGCAAACTGGATGTAAGCCATGCGAACATCAGGTCTTCCCTAGAACACAGGAGCACAACATGTTTTAACAGAGTAATGAATTAATTAAGTTAATAGAACAAATATATTGTATCAGTACTGTATATGCATATAGTATACCAAATATTACCATCTTGTCTCTTCTCTTAGCCAATCCAGACAGAGCCTTGTTGAAAAACATATTGCTGTAGACCTCCCTGGCTGTGTCTGCGCTCTGAGTAACCATGGCAGACAAGAAACTGAGGCACCGGCGAACAAACCTAACCAAGGGGGAACAATCAGTCAACTATGTACAACTACGTTTATATAATAAAAGTAATACATTTGTCACATGACATTAGTAAATAATCTTTAATTGAACTGGTGCACCTAATCTGTGAGAGAAACAGCAGAAAAAAAGGAATACTAGTAAGTACATCTGTTATTCAGTAAGTGTGAAGTGATAACACTGCTTTCGTACAGTTTTGATTGCAACAAACCATACCTGTGGTTTTCAGAATGAAGAGAGCCTTGAATGAGTTTCAAAAAGCTGGAAACAATCTTTTTCACGATAGCAGTCCCCACCATGCTGAAGTGTGACAGATCACTAGCTGTTCGCAACAAGATCATCTCCAAGCTTTGGAAGATCAGCAGCATCTATATACACATGTCACCCAAAAACATGTCAGGCTGTAATTTACTACAAACAAAACTAAATTGAGTACACCGGTAAGATAGCTGTAGCCTGTTTACCTCAGGTTCTGTATGTCTCTCTCCATCCAACAATTTGAATATTTCGGAACACTCCATGGATATTTTAATATAGCCTTCAACAACATCATACAGGTCAGTGGATGGAAGTTGTTTTGCTGTCGATATGAAGGTCTCCAACCCTGCAGGGAATATATTATAAACTAATTTGTGAATTTTTATTCGTGAAGAGGTTGCTGAATACTGATGTTTACCCCATGCATGTTGACTTCGGTGCCTGCAACAAACAGCAGCTATCGATCTATAAAGACATTCTTTGAACAACGTGATTTTGAAGAAGGATTATGATTTACGGCCGGTACAGCAATAGAATACCATGTCATATTGGGATTGTAATACTAACTTGCTGTGAGACACAGAAACATTAAGCAGCACGTCTGACAGACTTACCGTTCATTGCCTTGGTGGGATCTTTCAGCATGGATTTAAAAACGGTTCCATTAAACTCTGTCGTTACTTTCCCCTTCTTAACCTTTAAGGATTGATCCGGGTCTTCGAGAGGGCGTTTTTTACTCATAATGTTATTTAGAAGAAGTTTATTAAGTTACTAAAAGTGTAATTATCTGCCTCATATGCGTGGAGTAAACACTAACTGTCCGGCGGCATAGAGATTCCGGGTGGGAAACGCTTCCTATCTGTTTTTTCGTTCCGATCGAGGGCATGACAAGTAGATGCAGGAGGGAAAGAAATGTGTCTTGGTTGTGACCAGGTCGAAGAGCATCATCTGAACATAGAAGGGGGAAATATTATTCCTTACCCGTTTAACTATTAATTATGTGATTAAAAGTTGATTCACCATTGTAAAGAATACGCTAATTTATTTTTATACAAAAAGAAATCGGCCTCTACAAGACTGAAAGATAAATCGTGTTAGTATTTATGGTTACAGGATGCAAAGCATAAAAACTTTAAAAGTGACTTGCTGTATAGTAGCAAGTTTGCATGTCTGCACATTTAATTACCACTAGAGGTCATTCTTTTACTATCTACACGGCATATATCTGGGCTTTTTCAAAAGACAATGGTTTGAACATTTTTGGGGGGTTTAGACTTGGGGTATTAAATACAATAAAGAAACATTGTTTCCAATGAGCACCCCATGCTCTGGTCTTAGCCCCCGCAGTGACATAACAAGGAAAGTTGCTTTTTCATCCGGCATTTGCTCCAATCCACATTCTTATTATAGCGAGCGCTTTTCTTTACGCTGGGCTTCTGTGGGTAGTGGCGGGGTAGGGCTGGGGGGTAGTTTGGGGATGCAGTGACCGGACACCCGATAGCTCCCTATCCACGACACACACTGAAAGAATTAGGAGTGTCACCCACAGTCATCACTTCGTGCCAGATCCCCCTGCTCTGTGATTTATATCGGGTTTCTTATCTAATAACTGCTCCGTCAGAAACCATAGGCCCAAAAAATGTTTTAACTGCAGCTGTAAAACAAAGTTGTAAAAAAAAAAAGACTAAAAAAGGACTTCCATTATGGAGAAAGAAAAAAAGACCTTGAAGAGGAAAAAAAGATAAGGAGCATGCAATTGTCTGGATCCATGCTCATAGTTGTAGTCGAGACAAGTGGCTTTGTATTTGATGTCACATAAAGGACTTTAAGCCCTCCTCAGAGACTGACAGGGGTAGTCTCAGCCTTTGATCCCGGGTTTCTCTAATAAGAGTTGATTCATGAACAGGGCGGGGAAAGGCACAGTCATCAAGACAGCTCTGCTCTCATCTCCGGGGAGTTCTCCAAAGATCAATTACAAAAAAAATTATATACTCTTTAACCCCAATCTTGCACTCTTAATTAATTAATTAATTATCTTAATAATGAATTACTTAATAATCTATCTTTCTGTGTGTGTGGAGACAATGTTGTCTAACTAGCTTAGATTAAAAAAAAACAGGAAAAGAAGGAATTCATGCCATTGGATTAAATTTGTGTCAGGAGTCTCCAAACAAAGCAGCTTTGTTGGGAATCCTTGGCTCTATACTCCATGATCTAAGCTCCATGATTAGTGTACGAATCTATGGCCATATAGCATATATAGCCTCGAACCATCTTTATTCAATTTCCACCCTGCCCTCGTCAACTTTGCGTCACACCTCTCTTCCCTCTTCACTGCTGCACACTTCAAGCAGTATGAGCTTCGCAGGCGGTTGACCTCTCTGGTACTCCCCCCCCCTAACCCTACCCCCCCCCCCACCCCACCCCCCACCCCCCCCACCCCCCACCCCCCACCCCACCTCCCCCATCTAAGGCACGGTTCTGGAGTAGATGTAGTGGGGTCACCAAAGTGCTGACCTGGTTGTAAATCCTCAGGTTTTCTCCCTTATTAGAAAAGTATGAACATGCTAGTGCGGTGATATTGGGGGAAAGGCTTTTGAATTAGCAGACTGGGAATTGGTGACTGTTTCATTTTCTTTAAAGATTTTCCACGCTATGTTGTTTTGGGTCATACAAAATTTAGAAGGTGTACGTTTTGTCTTAAGGTGCAATTACGTTGATGCTGTGCGTATGGCTCTTGTGAAAGGAGAAACCCCACTCCCATGTCCCATCCCAGGTGTATGTAGTTCAGGTCCAGTATGAAATTGTATTATTATTTGACATGTCTGCTTGAACAGCTGAGGTGCACTGTTGGGAAAAAAAAGTACATATACAAATTCAATTGGTCCTGGCTTTCCTGTCTCGGGAAGTTAAGGATATAGGCTTCCATCTGGAAAGGACTTCTTTTCTTTCTTTTCTTGCCTCAGTTCCAACTTTCCCTCATGCCCGTGTCAACAGGTTGCCTCTAAAACCATTCTTCCAGCCTCCTTTTTATTGAACCTAATTTCATGGAGGTATTCCCAGTGCTATGTGGGCGAGCGCTTATTGTTAATGCGTTGAGGAGTCAGCTGTGGATTGACAGTGAGAGAGACAGACAACTTCTCTCACAGGAAACTTGGTGAGGAGGGAGTGTTCCCTGCACGTCTCTCATACTGCCGATGATCAAAACGCTGTGAGCGTATGAGAACCCCTCCCTCCCCTTGGACACACAAGCACATGAGAGAACAAGCTCAACGTGCTTATATTTAACTTTTGTGGTTCTACACAAAAACGGTATAGAAATACAAATACAGAGAAAAAAAACCAGAAAAAAAAACATCTGGGCCTGTCAAATTTGAGTCCTCAGGCTTATGGTAAAGTTACAACATTGTTGGCTTTTTTGTCTTCATGTCTTCCTGTTGGTGAATGCCTGGGCAGCGAGTTTGAGAGGGAGCCCGTAGGTGTTGTTATTTCATGCACGGGGAGCCATTAGCCGTGTCGCCTCATTAGGACCTCTTATCGGATGAGGGCCGGCTTGGCTCTCCGTTTAGAGAGGCCGGCGGAGTGTTTGACGGTGGATTACAGAGGAAGCAGGAGTGGCACGGCTATGCAAAGCCCTTTTCCGTTCCATAAACGCCCCGGTTTATTTTGGAAGTTCTGCCCCACTTGTGCTTCACTTCCTAAAATACCTTGCCTGCAAACGACAAATGCTGGGTCCGCAAGGCCTGCTGTAAACTGCAAACCTCCACTGACTGGAGGAGCAGCTCGATGTCAGGCCCTGGGCCTGGTGGCTATGGGGAGCAGGGTTGTTACCCGAACAATCCCCCGTCTCCGGCCACATGCAACCCCGGGCAGAATCATGCTGTCAGCGGAGGGGCAAGGCTCCATGACTTCTGGTCAATGGATAGAGAGAAAAAGAGGGGGGGTCGCTGTTTTATTTATGGTGTGAGTCTTTTCCATGCTACAATGTGCTACAACACTCAGCACTGATATATAGCTTGAATAATATTTCAGGGGAGAAACAGAGCAAGGCAACATTTTGCTAAATACATTAACGTTTGCCATATACTAAGCTTCTTTAGCTAGAGTGTAGGCCTGGAGCTCTGCACAATGGTTTCCGCTTACTATATATGTGCCCTGCCCTCTCTTCCAACTAAAATACATTTATTGAATATTTCAACTTCATGTTTTGACTTGGTTGAGTGTTGTCTTTGTGTAACTTGATGAGGTTATATACATCCTGCTGTAGGCGTTTACTCTGAAGCCGGTGTATAGATGTGCTATTGGGACTGGCTACGGATGGCCGGGTGGTTTCCAGAAGGTTCCTGGCCTACAGCTGAAGCCACTTTGCCATGCCTGTTCTCCACACACCACAGGCCCATCGGCGAGGTCGCTCCACTTCCGCTGCGCACTTATCAGACCTTCCTCACGATGACACGACCAGCCAACACTTGGGCGAGGAGCGTAGGATCAAAAAGAACCCCCCACCCCCCCCACCACCACCACGCCTAACAAACATCTAGACACTCAGCCCCCCCGATCGTTGAAAACATCTGGGAGCGGTTGGGGTGCAGCTGTCGGGCCATGCCCACACCCAGTTAAAACCGTTGGGAAGCGGGCCAGATGTGAGGAGATCCATCTCACGTAAGGTACACGTGTTCTCTCCCCTCAGAATCACCACAGCGGGGGGAAAAAGAACTCGGATGCTGTCCGTGAGGCTCCATTAAATTTAGACTGTTTGCGCTACACCCAGATCAGGTTCAGTGCTTTAGTGACTGGCAGCCGCTGCCCGCTTGCGGGTTTCTTTTGTCGCTGCTGAGCATTGCTGATTGAAAACAGGTCTGCTCGGAGAAGACTGGAAGAATAGCAGGGAAGATGCGCTGGACTTGCAGATTGTTGTGTAGGCCTACCACTAAATACCACCTACAGTACCGATAACGCAGCCAACAGAGTGTGACCGCTCGTATGTTTTTGAATGACACTGCAGGCATCAACTCTATAAATATGTAATGTTGGGGTATTTGCTGGTGTAATATTTTTGTGTATCCACAGGGGCCCATGGAATGTGCCACAATCTCTCAGTGGCAGACTCAGACAGTTGTTGCATCCATGTTGGGGGTGAGGACTCTGAATCCAGCTCTTTGAAACCGCAGCATCTATTTTTCTACGTTCTCTCTCATTCTGGTTCTTTTATAGTTCGAATTCCTGAAGTCAGATGTTTGCATTTCCTACATATAATCTCCTGCAGGGAGGTTTGTAACCAGCTAATGCTATGCCAGGGGGTAAATATTTTTGTACAAGTACAACGCAGTCCCAGAGAACATACCATACATGAAACCTGGCCAGCTTGGTGCCTTACCACCTTATGCAGTTAAACAAAGAATTTATCTATTTTTTGCTTTATTTATTTATGTTCCTAGCAAGCAACAAAAAAGGATGCATGTGGAGGCCTTCATTGTTTTATGAAACTGTTTCTCAGAATAATCTGATCCATCATCAAATAATTTTTTGCTTGCCAGCACGTCAACAGAAAACATGTATTTAGTTATGATAAATGTTTACATGGTTATATTTATGACATGGTAAACACGTGCCGAGACACAAGCATACACATACACACCATCCGCTTCACTTTATTTTCTGGGGTCTTTCCAATGTAACTGTGCAGCTGCCATCCCGTCCCTGTAATGAGGGGATTAGAGACGGCAATCCACTAAAGGATCTCCAGTCAATCAGACCTTCAGACATAGAGAATGCCATAAAAAAGCCATTACACTCCAGGACTGACATTTTAATGTAGTCAATATGAATAACATCAGACGCGAGAGGGTCTAGAGATGGATAGACAGTCTTCCGCTCCTGCAGGCTCCCTGCAGTGATTAGAAAAACACCTTTTTGGTGTATGTTATACACCCTGTTATTCTTTCTCTCTGCTATCCCGGAGCCTGTTCCCTGTCTCTGCACACTATTAAAACAACATCTCAGAGCCTCCAGGTTCACGGAACAGGAGGACACGGCCCGCGTCAGCCAAGTACCCTCCCCGTGACCCCCCCCCCCCTCTCCTCCTCCTCCTCCTCCCCGCTCCTTTCAGCTCCCATGAATCAAAAGCGTTTCATTCCTACATCAAAAAGGAGTCGTTTTCTGTTTTCGTAGTCATTTACTTTCACTGTATCTCTTCCTGAAGTTTTTTTTTTGTCTGCTTCTCCTGTATTATCAGCACGGAGGGTCGGAGAGGACAGTCTCACGATTGGGAGAATGTGATAACAGCGAGTTTACAATGCCCTGGGTAGTAGTTTGGCTAACAAGGGCATTTTATTTTCATCTCCTTTTGTCTCCGTTTGTCTCCGTTCCAGACTGTCTCCACATCGTCACTCCATCTTCCAGCTGCCCAGTTGGACCTTTACAGGGGTCTCGTTAGGGAAACCTTCACTCTAGGCCCCTCCGTCTCAGAACGCCATTACAGAACGGAAGAGTTTGTTTTTCATGTGGAGATAACATTCTCTAGCAAAGCAATTTCTGTGCTAATCCTGATTGACCCAACGAGGGCAGAACACTTTGTCACTCTTGGTCAGGTTTTGGACAGTCTATTGGTTAGGCCTGGCGTTAGTGCTGTGATATCGCAACATCCCGATGGGGTAGAGAATCCAACATAGCTTTTGAAAAGATTTATTCACCCAGCAGTTGGGATTTAGCAGCGACCCATGACATTGATGGATCACCCTGACCCTTTTCAGGAATAGGACAATGTTTAGGCAAAGTCTTTATCTAGGCATGGCCGGGACATTCCTGGAATTCCATCAACATGTTCAATTTGTTTGAGACTATTTGTAGTTCTCTGCATTATCCACAGTGTGTTTTGCAACGACATGTGTTAAAATAAAAATAAATAAAAAACTCATGTAGCCCCAGTCTGCATATGGTTGCCACGATTACAGAACACATGTTCTAGACTTTTCCGCCTGTTTATTGTTTGTTTAATTAACCCTCCAATTGCCTTACTAAGCACGTAAAAGCCTTCTCTGTAGCTCTGTGTCCTGATGCATCGATAACTGCTCGACGACCTTGCTGACAAGCCTTGGGTCCTCTCCAATATCTAGCTCCACCCTTGCACCTCTTTCATCTGAGAACTCACTAAATCTCCACACTCACCATTTTGGTTTGTTTTTTTGTGAGGCTTTGACTGAGTCAGTGAGTCATAGAATAGGTTCACTCCCTCCCTTCGGGAAGTCATCCAAAACCTTTTCAAGGTTTCACGTCCTCATCAAAGATCTAGTGAAATATGTCTTCTTTTCTTGTTCCTATAATATAAAGTAATTTTCTCTAAATTACCATTAAATAGATACATTTATATATAATTGGCTGATTTAAAGTCTCATTGGTTTATATTTAGCCAATGGGGTTAGTGGTTGTATTTATTGAGTGCTTCTGATTATAGTGTTTCTACAGACTGTTGAGCTCTGTGGCCCTGACTGTACCATCACGGTTCTCTTCATGTAACATCTGCGTGTGACTAACTAACACCGTAACTTTACATGCTGAAAGGAAATCTTAACATGGGGTTGTATTGTTTTTGTTATTTTACATTTAGCCCATGTCTTCTGGCTATAGTTTACTGTTTCGTTTCGTTCCTAAAAGCTGAGCAATCATTTATGACAGATGATGGATTTTCCTGATTCTGTTTTGCAGGCAACAACAATAAAATGCATTTTTCTCTTAAAGGTTGTCATGATGGATCCACCAGCATCAATCTTAAATTTACTAGAGGCAGTTTATCTGTAGGAGATGATTTTGACAACCCTACTGTTTGCTTAGTGTAGTTATTTTCCCTAACCGTTGCAAAGAACACATGCAGAATGCTGATAATCGCTGAATATTGCTAGCACGATCAACGACCATACTCCAAGTATCTCCGGGCATCTCTTCCTGATTTAGTGACGCTCTTCCTTGTGCCATAAAGCAATTCATCGCAGTTTTGCGGGAGACCGTGCCCGGTGGCTGACAAAATTAGTGTTAAATATGGAGACTTCAAGAGGACTGATCTGAATCGCGATTTTTTTCATTCTCCCATAGACATTACAACGTGCTATCAGGAGAAATTTGATAATCCGTTAATATAAAAAAGTTGCCTATAGTTGCTTTAAAGACATCACAGACTGGATGTACTCTACCAGAGACGTCTGCTGTTTTGATACCCTGGTTCACTCTTCTAGACTCACCTACATAGACATAGATATCACACCCCCGCCAGCAGACTACTGGTTGGTTCTTTGTCTCCCTTCAGATTCTGACGTTATAACTACTTACAGGGCTAAAGGAGAAGCTATAACAACCAGTAACATTAAACGAGAGGAACACTGAGGCCTAGAATGAGTCAATCGTTAACGTAGAATTTACAGAATGTAAATGTACGTTCAGAAGACGTAAACATGAGACAGTCGGTATGGCTTAGGAAATATTTCTAGTTGTTTCTGCATTGTGTTGGATGTTTGCTTTTGCTGTGCCCTTAGCTGGGGTCAAATGAAAAGCTCTGCCTGTGATTTATTATGAGAAGTAATATGAGCAGTATTTTGGTTAGTCTCCATCTGGGATTTGAGATGATAACAATTATATTGCCCATAGACATCTTAAGGAGTGATTTCTTTGCCAGGTTCAGAGCCGTAAAAAAACGACAATTTATATAGCTTTGAGGAACCATGGTTACAGCTGTCGAATTAATACACAATATTTACAGTTATGTTGGTATTTATAAAACAAAACAAAAACATTTTAAACAGTTCATGTGAGTGCTTTTCACATGGAGCAATGTTATACTTATCTTTCAAATCGTCTCCTAAGTTTAGAACGGTGAAAACAGGTGTTGATGAATGGAGACTGTATAAGCGAGGAAGCGCACATACACAGATGAGCACTGAATCACAACTGGCTGTCAATCTCTCGGTTCAAGGCGGGCCTCTAGTCCCTTCCGCTCCTGTCAGTTCATTTGACCGCAATATAACTTTACCATATGTATGGTCATCTTCCCTATGTTGGAGTATGACACAACATAATAATGTGTGAAAAAGTTGGCCCATCTGGTCTCCAGCTCAGTAATGAACGTCTGTTTTGTTTTATCTTATTCCAGGTAAGCAGTCTTTTTTGGCTTTTTTGTTTGTTTGTTTGTTTCTTTTCATTTTACAAGTCAAAAGAAAGGATGTAAGGAAGAAAGCCAAATACTACAGTCTGTAACGTATCCCTCTTTTGTGCGTGCTAAAAACATTGATTGTCAGTGACGGCCAATTTATGACTGTCAAACAATAGGCTGAGGAAAACTGTTGAGCCAAAGCCTAGTATTTTGACTATGGTGGTGGAGGCAGCTCAGCATGTGGCTGTACGAGGAACCCTAAGGGGGAAATATAACTCAGAAGGTTTTGTGTTTTTGGACCATTTACTTTCCCATTCCACCCTCACACCTGGGAGCCGTTGAAGGATGGTCCTTTTCCTAATTAGCCAATGAGACGTGTCCTTCCAGCGCAACACTTCCTCTGGAAAGAAAAGGCTTGATACACTTGACCTCTCTGTATATTCCGGTTTGCTGGATTGTTTTACCAGTAGGTTAGTATGGTGGCCCTGAGAGACCAACGCACTGCAACTTCAGAAAACATGCAATAGACAAAACACAAGCAAATTAAGAAAACATCTATATCAATTTCAGGGCCACCATAGGTAAGTGATGAAAACAGAATGCATGCATGAAGCACTTCTTCTTTCATGCACATTACAACTGGTAGAGGTTTTGCTGAACAATATAGTCGGTGAATATTAATTTTCAGACCAAATGCAAGCGTTTTGAATGTTTATCTGTTTAGCCGTGCTGATCTTAATAAAACCGTACTTTGCTTTGAATTTGATTCAACCCAAGAAAGTCAGAAAACATTCTTTTTTTAAACCCCTTTTACCCATCTACATAATATAATTCATCTACATAATATTATCCATCCGTTTTCTTTCGGCCATGACAGCCTTCTTCCTTTGTTACTGACTCCCTTTGGAGTGGTGTGTTCTGAACTTGGCGATAGATCCAGGTCGAGTGGGCTGAACATCATCCGAGTGTTTGATTCTAGAATGATAGACAGCTGAACACGGAGGAGGAAGTGGGCGCTGTGTGGCGGGGTTTATAGTACGTCGCGCCTGGTTGGGCGCCTGCGCTGCTGTTTGTTTGTGTAGGTTCTTTAGAACATAGTTTACATCCCAACACACGATATGTTTACAGCATCTGTTTACTGGCTGCCTTATGGGGACAGTTGTTTGTGCTACTTCGTTTTATTGTTAGCAAAATCCAAATGTGAGCAGGGTGTGGAGAGTACGGTCTCAAACTCACGCTCCTGGGACTGAACAGAGAGAACGTCTTCAAAGACTTCTGGGTAAATACGTCCACACCCCTCCGCTGGTCACGCACACCTCAGAAATATTGTAACTGTTAAAATACGGGGCTATGTTTTTTGTTAATACGTTCTTTTGAAGCATATAAAATGCAGATCCCCTACTTTACAATTGAAATGCTACAGTAGTGTCAGGGGATATTAGAGATTGGGCTACAGAATAGTACAACTAAAATAAGAGACAAAGAAACAGATTTTCTCATCTGCTCATTTTGAAAGAAACAACAGAATAAATATTCCCTTCTGTGACATTTTGCTCTGCCTACAAGACTTTGGTCCCTTTAACACTGTTAACACTGTAACGCTTATCCATTGTGAATTAAAGTAATGGGTTTTTGCTATCTTTTCTTTTCTCTGTGTGTGTGTGTGTGTGCGTGTGTGTGTGTGTGTGTGTGTGTGTGTGTGTGTGTGTGTGTATTAGCAAATAAAAAGTTCCAGCAATAAGGGAATGTTGCTTCTGATCCTGTTGCCATGTTAATAAGGAAAAAGAGGGAGGCCTATTTTGTTTAAAGAATGGTTTCATGGTTTCTTATCTTCAGGGGCTGGTGGTGTGGGCAGGGGCGCAATTTATGGGGGGACACAGGGGACATGCCCCCCCCCACCCCTCTCTCTCTCTTTCAGAAGGCAGTATTGGACATCCTGTTTTTCTTTTTCTGAATACAAAAGAAATATAGTATAATTATTGCATGCACCTGTGTTGGTTCAACCTTATGTAACATGTATGACTAAAATGTATACTTTAGGGATAAAAGCATTATATGAAAATTAGATTATGACCTATATTGACAACAGGGACACACAAACACATTTTTCTCATCACCAGCTTTTTTATACTTAGTAACACATCACTTCTCCTATAAACATTTAGTTGTATAACCACAATTTAAAATCAAAACAAACTTAATGTCTTTAATGGAGAATGCTGTGCACAGCTGTTACAATGGCATTTCTCAGAGGAATCTTGGCAACCCACAGCCACATGGTTTCGCGTGGAGTTGAATTGGACTGTCACATCAAGAGGCCACCGCGGGCTAAGTGCTAACTGCATTGTTGCACTGCGACAACAGATGGGCCCGCTACGGAGATGTTAACCAGACGCACACATTTTAGTTCATGCCTTTGATTATTTATAAATTGTGAAATCAGACTGTGCCTGTGCCAATATGCAACCGGTATTGTGTTTCATAGAGAATGTTGTACTATAATGTTATGAATATGGTACACGAATGAGGAAGATGTTTTCAAATTTACTATGTCGATTGTGATCAATCAATGCTACACTTGTGTAGATACTACATGTGGTATGAGCTTTAGGGGAAGATGCAACGACCTGGGGATCTATTGGGCTCCAATGCCCTTATAAAATGTATGGTTTATCATTGAGGTGGTGGTTAGGGAAGTGTGGGTGATGCTAACCAAGCCTTCCTGTGGAACACATCAAAAAGTCCACTTCAGCCAAAGAAAACAATCAACTGACTAACAGCCAAAGAAAAATTGTTTCCATGGACACCTTTTATTATTATTATTTCACCGCATTCGTTTCCCCTCTGTTAGTTGGGGGATGTACACGTTTTCCAGAGGGTAGCCATTGAGTTCAGTCCACTTGTGGAGCCGGTGAATAGGACAGTATTCAGAGTTTCACTGAGTTGTGCTTCTCAAAACGATGAAGAGGAGCTGGTCTAAGTACCGCGTCATGGTAGCTCCTAACGCCTTGATAGGGGATGTTATCACGCATGCCAGCATCAATTGTCCCATTTTTACCTCAATGAAGACCCCTAGAATCAACATTTTCCAAAAGTTCTCGAGCGACCACCTTTCTAAGAATATGGCGTAATAGGATTAGTGACGTGCGAGAGCAATTTAATTGTTCGGCCTCAGAATTCCCGACCTCACACCAGAAACCTTTTAAATGGCAAGCATTCCATTCCCTGACAACGGAAAGAGAACCGCATTCCAGGAGAATAAAAGCGATCTGCATTAGAATTACCTAGACTCTGAACAGAGTCCAAGGAATTATTTATTTTTTATTCAGTGTTAGACTTGGTGCACGTATGATGATTAATAGCTTATGTATTTGAGTCGATCGAGCCATACAGAAATTGACTAGAGACAAAATGTTGGATCTTCCCACCGATGTTAGCAGGTCAGTTAAGACAACAAGCCAAGCTGAAATTGAGTCCATGTGACTAACTGTTATTTCCACTTTAACCCCCCCTGCGGTTTGACTGTCTCTCACATCACATCAAGAGTCCCTTCTCACAACAAGAAAAATAATTTCCTCCTGATAGTTGACGGCATCTTCACACTTGGCAAGGACTCAGATATCATGTTCTTTTCTCAGGAGAGGTGGCTTGAGTGACGAGAGACTGAATTGGATGTGTTTAATGTAAAAGGAAGCCAAGAGTTATTGATACAGAAGGGGGTTTAGGAAAATCTCCCGTCTCTGCCTGGCCTCGACGGGTGCAGGGTTGGAAACCACGGCCCTAAGCACCACCAGGCCAAGGGGTTCATGCCAGTCTAAGAGTGATGTACTGTTGACAAAATAAAACGTTACGTTTTGATCAATTCCATAGCAGGTGCATTGTGATCTTCTTACACAGGGCTTGGAATAATAATGTGTAGGGTTTGGGATGGTATGGCTTACAAAAACATACAGTATTATTAGCGGGAAAGGGGTTCTTTATACTCCAAACACACATCTTGTCAAAACATGAGAAGGGATGTTTTTGTTGATTGATGCATTTGATATTACAGCCATTTGAAGTTCAGAGAGCAGTGGTGAGACTACAGACAAGATCTCCATCTCTCCCTCCAAAATGTAACTCAACCCTGGCTTGGCGCTCGTGATAGGAAGAAACAATTTCCTCTTTCTTCCCCCGTAAATACGTTTCATGAAAAAAAAAAAAAAAAAAGCAATCAAAGTAATGAAGTTAGCTGGCACCACTGTGAGCATGGGCCCCAGCGAGGCCCCGACGATGGTGGGCTTCCCTCCTCAGGCTTTGAACCGCTCCAGAGACTCTCTCACATTGATCTAACTTCCCCTTCATGCACCTCAGGGGAAGGCAAAATATGAGACATATTCGATTTGCAGAGGAAGAGTTAACCAAACATCTCAAATAATGGAAGATGATTTATCTATTTGATCTGTTCATAGTATACTATAACTGTGTATACATATACATACACACATATATACACTATTTTAAAGCAAACTATATATTTTTATAGGAATTTATAGGAATATGTATACTATAAAATATATATATATTTATATAGCATTTGTTTATTTTGTCATGTATGTACGTATATTAGTGGTATATAGTATATATACGAAGGAGACTGCCTTCAACATGCTTTTTATAGTGTATAAAATACTGGCTACTACTCCAACAACATGGATGACAATTATACATTAGAAAAGGCACACCCAACTATGCCAGCTGTAGACTGTACCCACCTGTGGAGGGCAAAGACTGAGGTAAGTATGTCAAGTTTACGAGCCTGTCATGATTTTTGTTCCCTTAACCCTACATTGAAGATTTGTAGTTGTACTTTTCCGTGTCACGACTGAGTAACACTAAGAAGACAACACTTTGTTCAAGCACTCTTGCCTGTGGAAAATCAACCTGAATAATGACAAATAGCCTGGAGATATGAACAGCCCAATCAGAACCACCTGTGTGGGTTGAATCTCTAACCATGGCCTTTCTAGATTACCTATTTTGAAAGCCTGCAAAAAACAACGACACACATATAAATAGTATCACTTTGACATTTAGTAGGTTTACACCATACAGTACTTGTCAAAAGTTTGGACACACTTTCCCATTCACTTAAATTAGTAAGTGTGTCCAAACCTTTGACTGGACTTGTATCTATCTACATGCATTTAGCTTCTTTTTTTCCCACATACTGTGTGTGAAGAACCACTAACTCATAATATTGAAATAAAAGAGCAGTTGTGAACCAATTGTTCAATCCATCCACTGAAACTGCCATTAAAAAGATAACAGCATGTTTCGTCAAACTTTTCCTTTTCTTCATATTCTTGCTGTTTTAATTCTCAGCGTTGGTATCGTTGCAGTACCTCTAGCCTCTGGTTTGTATTGAGTCTTTCATGATAAAGTCCAGAGCTCGTTGCCGCGCACCCATATGGGTCCCCAATTAAATGCCCCACAGGGTCAGGGGGATATGCCCCCCTTCAGAGGAACACCACAAGACGTCGAAACTCTAGACCACACCTTTTCCTGGGTGATTTATTGTTGTATTTAGCATTTGGGTAGGGAGCAAAGTGAGTAGAGAGAGAGAATGTGATCATAAACCTGCAGCTTTCCCGCTGATAGTGGGGCAGTAAACCAAGCCCATAATGGCCAGCCTGTGTATGAAAAAGTGACCACCTCAGCATAGGAACTTCATGAAATGGGACAGTATTCAGAGTTTCACTGAGTTGTGCTTATCAACACAATGTGCTTGTTTTGTTTTTTTCCACCCCAAAAAAGTTTTGGCTTATCTGTAAAGTTCTAACCAAGTGTGTCCCACGGGCTTAATTATGATGAGGAAACCTAGCATTGCAGACTGCAGAATTCAAACACGTTGCAGGTATTTGAAGCTTTTTGAAGACCTGTTTTTTTATTTATTGACATTTGGCATAATTCAAATACAATACCTTATAGAAAATATGATATGCTAACAAGGGAACTTAAATGTAAAACAATGCTTTGCCTTTCTGTTGTGTAAACAGTTTCCATGGTTACATGTTTATCTTTTGAAGTTATTGACCAAAGAGATTCTAAAACAGTCCTCACTTACACAAAAATTTATTGTAGGGATTTGTGAATACGGTAGACCCCATATTTGTTTTAATGCTTTTCCCCCCTGGTTGTTATGAATCCCTCTGCCAAAGAACATGTCACGCATTTAATTCTCATCTAGATTAATCTTGCTCTGTTTATTATTTCTTCCACAGATTTCTCGCAGCACCATAGGAACCAAGCTCTGCGGTGGTTTAATCCATGGTCAAATATCACTAAAATAGCCATCACAGAATAATTACAAAGACCTCAGCCTTGTGATGTGGACGGCTTCCGACCTCAAAGTAGAATTGCAGATCTCCCTGCCATTAGGGCTGTGGCACCTTGCTTTTCCATTTGGAGTCGTCTCTGAGCCACAGAGAGACCTTAATGTAGTCTCTGGACTCCACACGCGGCTGTGATGGATAGGAACCGGCCTCAACGATGGTGGCCATCGACCATAACCAGACAAGTTTATTTATCCTATCTGACGTGTGGTGTCACATAGGATCAATTTAACGAAGAGCTCGTTTTTTTTGTTGTTGTTTTTTTGAAAGATGGAGAATCTATTGCTGCGCTGAGTAGCTTTGCGGCTTTGCAGTTCCCTCGTCTCTCGGACACTCTCGGGCCCAGCGTTTGGTCTCACAGATGGCCTCCCCCTTTATCAATTGATAGATGTACGTAATCAGCTTCTTGTCATTTTTATAAACTATAACATCAGATTGATACGTCACGGCAACTGGCATTTTACACAAAGCTCCGGTTGTTTTGAACAAAAGACAGGATAATAGGAATGGTTTCCTAATACAGCAACTGATAGTTTACTCCGACAAGTAAGCAAATCATTTTCAACACAAGGAGTCGTTTTCATTTCAAATGGCCCCTGGAAGTGGTGAAAGGAGTTTGAACAGACATGATAGCCGAGTAGTAGATCAAATAAAGAATGATTTATTGTGTGTCTATGCTTTGAGCAATATTTTAGCTGGATAATCCTGTAAATAAAACATTGAGAAATAAGTAAAAGCACCTTGAACCAACCAGTCATAAACTACTTTAACATTTTGTCCAGATGGATAGTAAAAAAGATATACATGTTTTGAGTGTGTCATTGTTTTTGAAGTCACAAATCACAAATTATTTAGGTAGTCATAAAGAATATCCTGCAGTTACCTAAATCCAATAGTTCAAGATTATGTCCCTGTACTACTGTCTTCACTGAAGTGTAAAATGTAAAATGACAGGGGTTCAACTTTCCAGGGCCCAGAACTGATTGATAGCACGAGGACGTTATACAAGGACATGGCTCCAGCACTGTCGGAGACAAAAGCAGATCTTCTCCAGAGACCAAACTGGAGCAGTACACATGTACTCAAAGATTCGCCAGATGCAAGGATTATGAGGCTCGGTGACAAAACTGGAGCACTTGTCTGGGAGTTGAGTTTCGCTAGTCCCTTAATCGGAGCACTGTCTTTTCCTCTTGTACGTGAGGGGAAATATCCTCTTGAAGTTTCTCTAATGCCTGTCTGAGAGGGAGGGAAAACGCTTCTGCTCTCATTAAAGCCACCAAAGAATGAGTTTTCTTTTGTATCCTACAATGTATTGTGTCTGTGGACCACATTTCCTATCAGACTACAGCGATAACGACAGGTTGTCAGGATAATGACTTACACCCTTCGGTATATTTTCAACTATTTTCACAATTATTGAAGGATTCTCCATTTATTATTAAATCTCTTGAGAATTTGTTTCTGCTCCAAAACGGAATCATTAATTTTAACTACTGCAGTCCCCAAAATAGAATGCCATATTTTGGGACTTCATTGGGAATACAGAAACGACTATTGTGTTTTGAACGGGGAAATATGAAATCATTTCAATCATACGTTTTCATTAAAACATTACTTCAGAATTATTTAAGTATTTTATAAATAGCTTTGAGGAAACATTAAGTGTGGTAAGCTGATTACTTTTTGCAAGAATCCACTTCCATTTTACGTAGCTTGGTGGCACCAAAGATTAGAAATAACTCAGCAGTCTTTCTTCTCAGTCTCTCTCTTGCTCTGCGGTCTGGAGGAATATAAACGAGCCACTTCTTCCTCACGTGTTGAATAAATTAGCCAAATTTGGAGAAGGGACGTCCATCTCGAGAGTCGGGTATCAGGCGGCATGCTTCTTCAATGTGTATACTACTACAACTTACCACAGTCAGTGGATGCTCTCCCCGATGCGGATAAGTAGTCTGTATGCAACGCAACGACCAGGACGATAAGTCTCAGACGTTTGAAAGTGATTATAGCCGGCTTTCGTCTTTTGTAGTCAAGGAATAGTGACAACAACGAGGGAAACTTTTTTTTTTACTGGAAAACAACCTTCTGGACCAATGTTAGCTCAAAAAGGATATTGAACTTGAGATTTATCTTTTTGTCTTTTGTGTATTTGAAATGGATATTATTTAAAGGGTGATTATCATTTTTGAACCACATCTAATTTAAACACAGTTAAACATTTTGATAGCGGAATTTGGAAGATCAGCGACTGGGACCTGTACTCAGAGCCAGAGAGAGAGAGAGAGAGACAGAGCAGATGCATGTAAGTGTCAAATGCATGATGTAATGTTTTGTATTAGAATGTTGTGATTTGGAGTGGGGATTTACTTACCATTTATGTATACAAATGCATATGATGTCAACGTTCAAAGCACCATTGTTACAAAGCAAAATCGGTTGTCACCAGTGTTTGCCTATATTATTTATCTAGTCTTTTTATTTATTTAATAATTGAGTACAGTCTAGTTTGACAATTTACAGTCAAATGGTTTTGTTTAATTCACACCCCTTAAAAATTCAACAAATCTCTCAACACTCTACTCACACATCCACCAAGCAGTACAACTAAGGATGTTAAAAGGTTTAATCTGTCCAGAAACTGAAACCAGACAAATTAGTGAAACCTAAGATTTATATTTAACACAACACACAGGGTTTTGCTCATCTTATCTTTGTGATTTAATTTCCTTTAGTGGGGGAGTGTTTTTATCTCTCCCTTTGCTCAATTTTTTAAGATAAGTCATGATATTACTGCAACCAGAGTTTTGGTGCAAGGGAGGACTCATCAGAGTTGCTGCAGAGCAGGATAGAAAATGTGTAACTTTAATAACAGTAGTCAACTCAGCAATAACAACCATCTAAATAATTCACTTTGCCCAATTTCACAAGTGTCTTCTGACGTAGATCACACACTATATGTATCAAGTGATTTTGATATTAATGTCAACTACTAGACTAAGAGCTCCCAAGTCTTGGCACACAGCCTAACCCACTCACGCAGACGTTCCTCTCAAATTGGTTAATCAATGGAATTCTATTGTTTGGCCGTTGTGTTTAAATAATCGCTCTTCAGCCACTTCACCACCAATAAAAATGATTTGGTGGTTGTGATTAATATTTTCTTATTTTTTTTAGACAAGTTTGTGTTTATTGGCAACTTCTCCTAATGAATTAGTGTAGGCTTTGCTGGGTTCCATATCACTACACATTTGTAAGTGTGATGGTTGCCATGGTTGCAACAGCGCAAATTACTACATGCCTTCATCATCCTTTTTTCTTTTAACTTTTTTCTTTTTTTATACTTGGGACACTGAGAGAAGTGTTAGCCACTCCCCTCTATTCTCTCTCCGCCCATTTATCACTTCAGACACAATGTAGGAGTTTTCGCGTAGCATTTTTCTTAACCCCTAGACCTTTAACCATTCTCAAAGTGAGGAATGTGCAGTCACATTCCTAGTGTTTGAGGCACACAACTAAATGCTGTCTCAGTAATGAGATAGTCATTATCAGTACCAGTGGCATAATGATAGTTGCCACCAATTACAAACCTTTAAACATGTCTAATGAAGCACAAGTGTTACACATTTAAGTAAAGTTGCTTGTTCACTTGTATCATTCATAGTTCCGAAAATAGTGTGTCACTTTATCTATTCTTTTTTTTCTTTTCATTTTTGGTCGTTCATTAGTTCTTAAACTATTTTCGCAATGAGTCAATCATAATAAGTTGTAGTCCACCAATCACAGTTGAGGTCATAGGTAAACCTTTTCTGCATCAGAACAAATCATATTGTGGAAACATTTATACCTTTAACTAACATTAAAAAAAAAACAGTCAAGGAAACTATGTAAGACTGTTAGATGAAACCGCAGCCTGGGCCTCGAGAGCATGCTATGACACTCAAAGGATGATGTCATGAACCTTGTCCCACTGGATTACGAGGTACTTATTATAATCTATTAGTGGAGTAGCTTATGATCTTATTGATGAGGTGAACTTTTACTACCTGCACCAATGCTTAGAACAGAGACAGATTAAATGGAACACGTAGCGTGGAGCACATGCAGTCTGCAGCTCTGCCAGAACAGCTACACCATCCAGAAAACACTCTCCCCGCTGCTTGACGATGCAGTGTTTTGTGTCTTGTCTGGCAACGGTTAAATTCTTTTTTTTTTTTTCCTTTTTTTTTTTTTCTCTTTTCTTTTTTTTTTACTACTCCTTCGGTAAAGCAGGCCCGTAAGCATCTGCTCCTAAGGACTATTTGGTCTTTGCCGTCGGGGCTTTCGTGCTAAAAAGCCAAAGGCCTCAGGACCTGCTTTTCTCATTATGGACTAAAGACTCTGAAGTTTCAAAAATATGGAAACGCTGAGAGGCTGAAGCCGATCCTGTAGGCAGGGTACAAAGTATGCAAGACATTTCTAATGATAATTATGGAATAAACGAATTAAATAAATATGATGATCATGGAGGTATATTTCAATATGAATATAACATAGATCTAACCCTTTTAACCCTGGGCCGCTGTTGTTATTGTAAGGGCTCAAAAAAACCTCTCAACTCCCCTGACACCATTACCTGAACCGCATGTGTTTTTCATAAGCCAACCCACCACCACAGTCTACAGTACGTTCAGGGCTCGTATCTGCTGGTGTCATCTTCACGAAAGGCCTAAGGTAGGAGGAGGGCTTGCTGTTAGTTACCCTACAGCTTACACAAACATCTGTACCAACAAACACATGCAGCCACGCTGGAACGTATGGGAAAGAGATGATCCCAGGTTATCCTGGACCTTCATCCTCTCAACCATGAAAGGAGCTGCTGCCGCCGCGGGTTTTGGGGGGGGGGGGGGGGGGGGGGGGGGGGGGGGGGGGGGGGGGGGGGGGGGGGGGGGGGGGGGGGGGGGGGGGGGGGGGGGGGGGGGGGGGGGGGGG
>JAVQIZ010037632.1:0-24248 GCA_036023535.2 Galaxias brevipinnis | reverse complement strand
CAATTTATGATTCCTTGACCAAATTAAAAAATATATGTTTTTTTAGTTTAGTGATGATATAATTTAGAGCTCATTCAACCTTGTGCTACTAAAATACACTACAAAGGATCAAAATAATTTATGGCCATATAATACAGTAGGTTTTCATAATTGGTGGATCCCGGAGTGCAACGCAATAAGAAAGTATTCAAAATGGAATACAAAAGTATTCAGGTGAAAATTGAACATTTTAAGTAGTTCAACATAATACAGTATATTACCAATGAAATAATTTTTGATGTAACTTAGGGTAAGTAGTAATTCTCCCAAATACCGCCTAACTGGAGCCATAAAGGAACTAACTGTGTAATATTTAACATTAAAGCAACTGGTTTAATTTTTTTTTTTTTACAATTTTTCACTTTAAACCTAACAGTGACAGGTTGACTTAGTCATTCTCTATGCTAACTATATATTTCAGGGAGTTTGGGAATTCGTGCAGAGGAAATTACTCTACAGAATGTTGTAAGGTCCCAACTATAAGGTACACTAAACATAAACATTCTCTAGTTTCATAAAACACATTCCTTTCATTCTAGCCTTTGCTTTGGACATGGCATTGCTTATTTAAAATCTATTGCTTTCTTATTTCAGCTCGAGCGGCACCAACCTTCCAGAAAACTCATTATTTACAGCCACAATCAATTTAGGCTCATTTCTGTGTAAGTGTACTTCCTCTATGCCAATGCATGCAAAACCATGCTTTGAATTAAAAAAAAATAATCTTTGAATAATATAAATCAGCGAAGCAGCAATAAATAATACGTATTTTAACAGGGAATTGTCCTTTTTAAATGGTTTCATTTCTGTAAATAAAGGTACGTACGTATATATATACTGATCAGCCATAACATTAAAACCACTGACGGGTAAAGTGAATAACATTGATCATCTCGTTACAATGGCTCCTGTCAAGGGGTGGAATATATTAGGCAGTAGGTGAACAGTCAGTTCTTGAAGTTGATGTGCTGGAAGCAGGAAAAATGGGCAAGTGTAAGGATCTGAGCAACTTTGACAGGGGCCAAATTGTGATGGCTAGACGACTGGGTCAGAGCATCTCCAAAACTGCAGGTCTTGTCGGTTGTTCCCGATATGCAGTACCTACCAAAAGTGGTCCAAGGAAGGACAACCGGTGAATCTGCAACAGGGTCATGGGCGCCCAAGGCTCATTGATGCGCAAGGGGAGCGAAGGCTAGCCCGTCTGGTTCGATCACAGAAGAGCTACTGTAGCACAAATTGCTGAAAAACTTAATGCTGGCTATGGTAGAAAGGTGTCAGAACACACAGTGCATCGCAGCTTGCTGCATGTGGGGCTGGGTAGCTGCATACTGGTCAGAGTGCCCATGCTGACCCTCCACCACCGAAAACGCCTACAATGGGCACGTGAGCATCAGAACTGGACCATGGAGCAATGGAAGAAGGTGGTCTGGTCTGATGAATTACATTTTCTTTTACATCATGTGGATGGCCGGATGCGTGTGCATCGTTAACCTGGGGAAGAGATGGCACCAGGGTGCACTGTGGGATGAAGGCAAGCTGATGGAGGCAGTGTGATGCTCTGGGCAATGTTCTGCTGGGAAACCTTGGGTCCTGGCATTCATGTGGATGTTACTTTGACACGTACCAACTACCTAAACATTGTTGCAGACCAAGTACACCCCTTCATGGCAACAGTATTCCCTGATGACAGTGGCCTCTTTCAGCGGGATAATGCACCTTGTCACACTGCAAAAAAATTTCAGGAATGGTTAGAGGAACATGACAAAGAGTTTAAGGTGTTGACTTGGCCTCCAATTTCTTCAGATCTCAATCCAATCGAGCATCTGTGGGACGTGCTGGAACAACAAGTCAGATTCTTGGAGGCTCCACCTCGCAACTTACAGGACTTAAAGGATCTGCTGCTAACGTCTTGGTACTAGGTACCACAGCACACCTTTAGAGATCTTGTGGAGTCCATGCCTTGATTGGTCAGAGCTGTTTTGGTGGCACGAGGGGGACCTACACAATATTAGGCAGGTGGTTTTAATATTTTGGCTGATCGGTGTATATCCCCCCTCAACAAAACCCTTCTAAATGAGAACTTGGTCTAAGACTAGTTGATGTTGATGATGATGTAATGCAGTGGTTCTCAACCCCGTCTTCAAGTACCCCCACCCATTCCAGGTATTTAGTCTTCCCAGTTTCTAGCACACCTGGTGTAATTAGTCACATGTGAGGCCTTTACTAATTGCACCAGGTGTGCTAAAAACTGGTGAGATTAAATACCTGGAATGGGCGGGGGTAATTGAGGACTGGATTGAGGACCACTGATGTAATGTATGTTACATTACATTAATTTAGCAGCCACTTTTATCCAAAGAGACTTACAAAAATATATGTATATATACAATATATATGTCTGCTATAACTCAAAACTTGGCATTTCAAACATACAAATAGGTAATATGTGTCTTTTGTCACCTTCTTATGTAATTTCCAGCCAGAAAAAACGTATTCCTATGTCAAATAAAAATTCACTATAACTCATGGGTATGAACCATTTTGGGCTTATATATATATATATATATATATATATATATATATATATATATATATATACCCATGCCAAATTTTGAGTTATAGTGAATTTCAAATAGACAAATAGATTTATTCTATATATGTGAAATCTGTCTGGTACGCTAAAAGTGGAGGAACTTTCATAAGAATCTGTTAATCTAAATGGTAAATAATAGATCTTATTGTATATTTGTAGAAGGTGTGTTTTAGTTAAAGGGGAATTTCACCCTACCTTTTCACTTAATATTTTGCTTCACATGTTAATTACAGTTCATTTCTGCCTTAAATAACAAAATAATCTCAAGCAAGAGGATTTAAAGCATGTAGTTTCCATTTTTCAAGCTTGCCGTTTATATCTAGTTTGGCCATTCACAGTGGACTACAACACCCAGAAATCCTAGAGAATTATATCACCACCCTCTACGAAATGGGGCGTGTCTAACAACTGGTTGACCATGCTTTGGTGTCAGGTTGTAAACAAACAGTTTGCTAGCTAGCTACGTTTTCGGCCAATCCGTTAAGAAACCATGAAGGGTGGCCCCCTTTGCTTGTTGTAGTCTTTTAGAAAAATAACAGTTGGAGGAGCGTGTCTATCTTCTAATGTAGAGAACAATGGACACATTGTTGAAACATGCCAAATGGCTCATTAAGAAGAGGACAAACATATCTGTTCCCATGTAGGTTTATCCAGTGATCGTGATTGTACAGATTCTTCACGGAATGCAAAACTGTAAAGGTACATGTATTTTTTAGGATCAAAAATCCAAACAATACACCCTCTGACGTCATTGGGTGTGCTTCCTCAGAAAGCACTTTATCAGTGTTTGGAATATTAAACACCATTATGAAACTTCTCACTTGTCCAGTTGTTTATAATAAGAGGAGAATAATGAATTTGTTGTTTTTGGTTGAAATTCCCCTTTAAAGCTGCAAAAGGCAGTTTCAAATAGTAGCTGATTTTGGCAACCAATACTGTTTGTTTGGTGTAATCTCTTTCCCTAATTGTTGCAAAGAAGATGTGCAGGATGCACGTGGTCACTGCATATCGCGAGCAAGATCAACGAATATACTCAAAGTATGGGCATGGCTTCTTGATTTAGTGACGCACTTCCTTGTGCCATAAAGCAATTCATCAGTTTGGCGGGAGATCCTGCCCGGTGGCAGACAAAATGAGTGTTAAATATTGAGACTTCGAGAAGACTGCTCTGAACCGTTATTTTTTGCGTTCTCCCATAAACACTACAATGTGAAATCTGAGGAAATGTATCGATAATACGTTAAAATGTTGCCTATAGTTGCTTTAACTGAATAAGAATCGCATTGATTTAAAAAAAAAAAAAAATCTTATTACTGCATATACTGTATGTCAGCCCCAATCTAAAAACCCTGGATCCAGATGTTCTGGGTAGATACAGGCCTGTTTCCAACCTCCCCTTTCTCTCCAAGGTGTTGGAAAAAGTGGTTGCTGCACAGCTCAAAAAACACTTAACCCTCAACAAACCTTCTGCTGGCATCCGATGCAGGCTCTTTCTTTTTTTATCTCACCACCGCATTTCACATCATCGACCATTCCATCCTCCTAGAGTGCCTCCAGGACACCATCGGATTCTCCAGACAAGTCCTGAGCTAGTTTAACTCCTACCTGATAGACAGGACTGAGTTTGTCTTTCACGGGGGTCTAACTCTCGGACACACCCTGTCACCTGCGGTGTCCCGCAAGGCTCTGTCCTGGGTCCCATCGTGTTCATTTTGTATTTGTTCCCTGTCTGTCGGGTCATCAGCCAGAACCGAATATCTTTTCGTTGTTATGCTGATGACGCACAGCTATACCTGAAAACAGCACCCAGTCCACCTGCTGCCTGTGCTGGTCTGAATACCTACATGGAGAAAATAAGGTCCTGGATGAACCAGATTTGGTACAGCATCAAGTCCAGTACTCCCCCTAACCCACCTCATCAATGCTAGCCAGAGCAACTCTCTCTCTCCTCCTCCATCTCAAATGTGGGCATCAAGTTTGATTCCAACCTCAACTTTGACGTCCATTTCTAACAGCTCTGCAAAGCGTAATATTCAGAAGAATGACATCGCCAAACTCCGCCCTACCCTCACCCTTCGTGATGCTGCGAAACTTGTCCATGTCTTGTTACCTCAAGGCTGGATTACGGCAACATGCACTTCATTGGGATCTCTAGCTGGATCCTTCAGAAACTCCAATACATACAAAACAGTGCAGCAAGGATCCTCAGTGAGCACGCCAGTGTGGAAGTACCAACACTAGTCTCATCCTGGCTCCCTGTCCCCTACAGAATTATTTTAAAACCCTTCTGCTGACATTCAATTGCACTTACGAGACATTTTTCTTTGTATCAATCATACAAGTATGCATCAGCACAACTATTCATACTTATACTTTTTTCTGTTTCTTTAGATCTGGAGTTCTGTATTCTTCATCATGCTCACATCATGGAAAAGAACAGCGTCCACTCAATGCTAAGTAAATTTGCTCTGGCATTTGGTGTGGTTGCTGCTCTGGGGTCATTTCTTGCTGGAAACTGCAATGTAAGTACTCTTAAATGAATGCCCTCTAAGACATTCAGTTACATATGTTACATGTTAACACCCTGACAACATATCCTAAGTACGACTAAGAACGGTTGGAATATGCATTGTAATATGATAACTAAAAAGGGATGTTATTGTAATCAAAGAAACATTTGGACCCATCAGATTCTAAAACCCAATAGGGATCTGTCTTACAGTAAAACTGAAAAGTTGTTTAGCATATAATAGATATTTTATGATTGAATAATTTAGGCCTCATGCTAAGTGTACAATTATGAATGTATGAAAGTGCAAATGGTAGACCTAATCTTTGACGTGTACGTGTGTCAAGAGCAAACATGGGTGGGAAAGTTGGTTTATTTGTCTGACTTAAAAGATAAAACCCATATGACATTTTTGTCTTTAAATCCACACCATAATGCAGCCCAATTTCAAAATTACATTGCTAGCAATTATGTTTTGGGGGGAAAACGCCTTGTGCATTATTTATTTATCTATACGGATTTTTCAAATGTATCACTTTCCTTGGTATATAACCAATAGATTAACTTGTTTTTCTTGAATTGATAGATAAAACTATTGAACATGAAATAGACATTGGATTCAACTTTAGATGTGATTAAACTTGGATGTCATTGCACAGAGTACAAGTACTAAGAAAACAAAATGCAGTTTGATATCTAACCAGATAATATCAAATGCAGTGGAAACACATGGTAAAGTGAAGAGTATATGTACAGGTAGGATTATTGAATAAATAAGGGGTAATATGATAATGCTAATCAGGTTGTCGGCCAGGTTGTCACCGCTAGGTGCCGGACCTCCTCCCTCTCGGCCAACTCGTTCTTGAAATCCAAATGTTTTTAAGACTAAGACTTACTTTATTTGACCATGACAATAGAATTGATTCCCTCATTTGCATATTACACACCAGCGTTTTCTTGCAGTCATTCCTAGTTAAATATACATATTTCGGTATTTGCAAGTTAATGAGTGCTAATACTTCACAGTATACATACAGTATATTGCAGTTGCTTTATTTGATTATATTTCTTGTTTAAAACGTACACTCAAATACAGCAGTGCTTCCAGATGAGCATGCACAACTTTCAAAGATGAAGTGTTTTCTAGTACTCTTTGGTGAGTTCATTTGTTTGGAGTTCAACAAATGGCACAACCGTCTTTGTGTAAAGTGCAAGGACTCCAAATGATTGTGGTGTAGAGTGGACACAATTTGTAGGACGTGCTAAACAAGTGGATTAAGATTAGAATCACGTTTCTAAAAAGGCACTAAAACATGTTTCACAAACACAGTAGATATATTACTATAGATTTTAAAAGCAAGAATTCATGCACATAGATTCGATTATCTGTTGTTACAAGTTAAACAAGGAATACAAAGGTTTTTAAAGGAAATAGTTTGCCTTGCAATTATAGACAATATCTGGGAGGGTGTGCTTGTACAAGTGTACACATTTGATAAAACAATGCGGTAACATTCGATGGAGACAATGGCTTACGTGTCATACTGCACATTGATTAGAATATTCCCTTTTATTATATATTATAAATCTGTTTTTTATTTGTTATTTTTCTGAATTATGAATTGAATGTTTTGAATTATTGCATCAATACTGGGAAAAAAATATATAGAATTTTCACCATGCCTTAAAAAACCCACTTCTCTCCATTTTGATATTTCCAGCCAGGGCAGGTACAGTTGATGCACTACCTGGGAGCGGCAGTGAGCTTCCTGTGTATCTGTTTTTACCTCATCCTCCTCACTGCATTGACTGGCAAGTGTATCCTTACAGGATATGAGAAACTCCTGTACCCCGCCCGCTTCATTTCTACTGGCGTCCAAATCATTGTCACAGTCTGCTGTATCCTTTCTTAAAGAAAACTAACCAGTTGTAGAACAGAACAACATAATCAGCATAAGTGGTCGTTGGAATGCAGGCCAACAGTTTAAAACCTCATGCCAGTACAGGCTTATTTTGGACCAACATTTACACTACTTTTTGTCTGTGTTGGGGTAATCCTGTCTGAAGTCAAATACACAACCATTTCATGATTGATAATACATTAAATAATAGTAGTTATGATAATAGATAGTTATGTCTGGTAGCGTGGATTGACACTTGAACTCAATTAGGACTTGTGAGGATGAGGAAGTGCTAATTTGCGTCCAAAAAAACATTTGGTACTTGACGAGTGCAAACAATATTTTCGCCCATGACAACAGAACCAGAATGAATGTGACAAACTTTGGTTTAAGTAGAGGTATTGTTTACTTTGAGCCCATGTGCCACAGCAATTTCTAGCACACTTTAAAATCGATTAAAGGGACCCTATTATGCAAATTTTCAGGTTCATACCTCTATTTAGGAGTTCTACTAGAATAGGTTTACGCATTTTAATGTTCAATAAACTATTTATTTTTTCTAAACTGCCAGAATCTGCAGCACCTCTATTCACCCTCTGTCTGAAACGCTCCGTTTTAGCTCCTGTCTCTTTAAGCCCCCCCGACAAGCCAAGTCTGCTCTGATTGGTCAGCTGGCCAAACAAAGGGAATTTGCCTTTGCGCTGACAAAACCAACGTTTTCTCAAAATGGTGAAACCACCCGGCCTCCGTTCTGGCTGGCTCTAGTTGAGGGCGTGACAAACATTATTCAAATGTGTGACTTAGTGAAGTAGATAAGTTACGGAAGAAAACACTGGACTACAAATGAGGCGTTTTAGGCAGTTCAGGAGCAGTGCTTTCTGTGAGAGAGTAGCTCCCTTTGGCGTGGACTATGGGCTTTGTAACTCTTCAGACCTTTTACGTGCACAAAAAGCTATATAACATACTAAAGGAAAGGGAAAACCCCAAAAAGCATAATAGGTCCCCTTTAACTGTGCATGGCAAAGTAGGCCAGTAGTATGGCAGCAGAATAGAAGACAACTTTATTGTCCAGTGTAAAATTGTTTTTGGCTTTACCTTAGGCCATAGCACACAGAACAAAAGCTGAACTTGCAAAATGCATTCAGAGACAAGGAGTACAACACAGCACAACATAAGCCATCAAACATATGTGCATTAAAACAAAAAGTGTACCATGTGGCTATGGACAGACCAGTCTAATTTAAGAGGGTAATTGTATTTGGAATAAAATACTTTTTATTTAGGTTTTTGTTGCCATTGGTACTCTGTAACGCCTTCCAGAGGACAGGGGCTTTAAAGCATTCTCTATGATGCTTATAGACTTCATCATATCCCCCAGGACTCCCAGGTCACAGAGCAGGCTTTGTGGTCTTAACTTCTCTATGCCAGATCTACCTGTCTGGCCAGCTCACCCTGTTTGTACAGGGTTACATAACATGCTGTTATATTAAAAGGAGAGGAAACTGACATTTTTAAACTGTTTCTAACTAACTTCACTGCTCACACCAAAGATATTAAATCTCTTTAAGAGATAAAGATGCTGCATATATTTATACCATTTTTTTTTATTATCAGTGGTTATCTGAGGAAGCTCAGCAGTTTGTCCAGAAATGTAACAAGGTATTTATAATTGGCTGTAGATTGTCCATTAAAAGGTTGGGTAGGCAGCTTTCTGAAAAAAAAAAAAAAGCCTGAATTTGAAAATACAACCATCCTGTAGCTCTCCCTATCATAAGCCCCTCCCAACAGACGAGCAAGGGTGCTTCATATGCGCGCAACATAAGGTTGCTCAACTTGACCAGAGCCAGAGGCAACCACCAGCGAGCCAATGGCAAGCTCCGAATCCAAATTGAGGCTGAGACACTCTCTGAGTTCTCTCAATCTCTGAATTGCTTCACTGATATTTACAAGTTTTCTATGCATTTACTTAACAGAGCCAAGAGAAGGACAGGAGTAGAGGTTCTCTCAGACCACTTGAATTATAATATGCTGCATGGTTCATATGGGATTTTGGCTCAATGTTGCCAAAAGAAAACTGCCTACCCCACCTTTAAATGAAGATCAGTGTTACTATGTTGTCCTGTTTAGTACCGATGACTAGTTCAGGTTTTGCCTACTTTTATTTCTAATGCAGTGAAGGGCCTGAAGGGTCTCAGCAAGGTTGAGGCGTATCGTTTCACTGGTCACCTCCACAGTCCAATAACCGCCATTTCATTACCATATTTATGTAAGCTGTAGCGCTGCTCTTGTATCCTAATATGCATTTTACAGCTATTGCACTGTCAGTTGTGTTTAAAAAAAAAAATCTGATATTGTTTTAACAAATAACAATCAAAAACGGTACGGACAAACTGTACTGTTATATTCATGGCTACTGCTGACTTGTACGTTCCCTTATGTGCAAGTACAGTTTTAACTAACTTAACTTCATCGTAAAATATATTTTTTTGTGTCCAGCATGTTAGTGAAACTCAATGGCTCCTTCAAAACAGACTTTAACACCTGACCCTTTCAGACACCATCCTGTTTGCTCAGGAGGATTATTTTTATTTGCATATATCAGCTGTGTTTGAGTGGATGCTGAGCGTTAATCTGGAGATATTTGAGATTAGCTACGTCGTTGAGTTCTACTACTTCTCGTCTTTCATGATCGCTAACCTTTTGGCCAAAAGAGACGAGGAGAAGCCACTGATTTTGTAGTGATATCCGGCTGCAAGAGTCCAGCGAAGGAACCTCTTCATTGAGGATGAACAGTTATAGTCAAAAGAAAAAGGAATTGGCTGGACCAATAGTAGTATTCTCAACAAGTAAATGTTTCTTAAAAATGACAGGGTTGTCCGTTTATGACACTTGTGTGTTCATCTGGATGCATTATGGGGGGGATTTAACAGACGAAGCATTAGTGTGACGATTGGGCCTGATAATTGTTCAGAAAGTTATTGGATATTCATTCTGCTTCTGGTGAGGAGTGAATCTTGACAGAGCACTTTACATCACTGTAATCTATCCACTCCCTCTGATAATTCATGATCAAATTAACGATATTTAGAACGGACAACGACTACTGTATATTTTACTGGCTCATGACCCTGTCCTCATACCTGGTGGTGGAAAATGAATTTGGATGAAGTGCATATGGAAACACAATGATAATGTATTAAACAAAATAGGCTAGCAAGTCCTATTGTCAAGGACTCCGAATTTATTTGGCCCACTTCTTGGATTCATGTTCATATTTTGCTAACTTCTTACTGTTATTTTGATGTCAGTTAATTGAAGAGTAATAGTAGGGACAGCTTGTGACTATGTTTTTAAAGTAAATAAAACAAAAAGGTTTACATTAAGGTCCCTTCAAGTATAGGTCCGTTCCTGCTTTCCTATTCCTCTTAAAATTCTAAAAGATGGTGCAATGCAGAACTTTATTTATTTTTTTGTAACCCTTTTTTGCAGTTATATACTTAGTCAAAACATGTTTTTAAACCATGAATGCAGTCAATGTCAAAACAGTACAATATAGCATCAGAAAATGAAATACTGAGCTGATGTGCACAGCTGCACGCTAAACCTTGCCTACCTCTATATACAGTGTGTGTGTATATATATATATAGAAAACAATCAATCAAGACAAAATGTAATAAAATATTATAATATATCTATATATGTAGGTGTGTGTGTGTATATAGTATACTTATTCTATAAAAAAAAATTTCTTGAAAGGGTGATTAAATAAGTTTAGTATTTTTGTGTTTAGTATTTTCTTTAACACGATAATAAAAATTTTCAAACATGCCTAACTTGGGTCACTACCCTTTAACATTCTCAGTTAACTAAGAGTGAAGCATACCACAATGTTCAGCATTTATAATGAGCTCACACCTGGTAGGGCTATTTGAACATTTAAATCACACGAGTGCTAACTTAACTGTTATTTAGTAAAACAAAAATCACTATTGATTAAACAGGTGCCACTAGCTGGACACATAAAAAGTTTTCTTGAATACTAAACTGACAATAATGTTCCTGTCCAATTAGAACATTTGTATAATTAACTTATCTGTGCGGTTTTTCCACAAGTGAGCTAAATATTTTTCAAATGCCATGTCTTGTAATAAATAAAATTATAAATATTTGCTTCATCCGCATAATTTTTTTTCTAAGCGAAGGTGGTTACAATGCAAAACGTCACATCAGTTTCACTATAAAGTACGACATAGTATTATTATAGGCAAAATACATCACATGGTCTCTTGTCTGGAGTAGTGGGATGAATTCCATTGTGCCTGACGCTACGGTTACCTGATGTGGGGGTTGCATCACAATGCACTCTGAAAGCACATTCCAGCCAAACAACCTGAACGGTTGATTGTTCTGCAAGGTGCAGTACTGTATGACTCACTGATAGATTATGTGGGTGGTGTTGCAACCCCATGCCACTGTAAGAAGTTGTTAGGCGTTGGCTACTGATCACTATTTGTACAGCAGGAGTAGGCAAGGCAATGGGAATTTGTACTTTTGTTGTTCAGCTAGCAGCACATTGTTTAACGTTGTTTTGATGCCTTCAGAACGTATATAAAAAAATAATGTACCTCCTGACATACTAGAATTACTAGTCCGTTTGTACTGTGAATGCTTAAAGCACTAAAATGGTACAAGTTTGTAACAATCTAATTTAATTCTGGTAGGACAAAATGATATTAAACTACATTTTTAACCTTGGTCAAATAAAATACTCAAACATGAAGACTGGAAGTGTAAATATGAATTGTTAATGGTAATAAAGAAACAATTGAAACCAGGTGGCTCTGTGTTGAATGGAAAGCACTTTCTCTTTACTTCAAAGGTAATATACATCCTGGAATTACAGATAAAGATACATGATGAGGATATTTTCTAACAATGGGCTTAATCTTCTTTGCATTCACCCAGAGTCAAGTAGTGTGACACGTCAGTTTAGTTAGGAAGAAAACTGTGTAAAGCACACTAAAATATGTCCTGGCATTACTACCGTATGACATACTGTAAAAAACAACTATTAAAGCAGTAGTTCATATAATAAACTTTTTTTCATAACAAAAGAAGTTAAAAAAAGAACTTCATAGTCATTTTCAAACTAAGTCGTTCATCTGCAATGCATAATTTATAAATAAATGTAATGGGGGAAGAAAACAAAATACAGTTTAAAATAGTACTTTAAGCCATAATCCACAATTCCAGCATGGCTGAAACAATTAAGTGGCATTCCCCCCCCCCACACACACACTCCACTGGGGAGGCTGAACCATCACAGATCATCTTTATCATTGAAGACACTTTAGTCATTTTGCTTCTGAAATACTATCTCTTGCCAAACACCTCAATACTAAGCAAGTAAAAAAATTGCTCTTTAAAAACTGCCGTGTTGAAACTGCCAACTATTTCATTGTCCTGTCAGCTAAGACTTGTAAGTAACACTTTCTTATTAGGTGCAAGGCTTTGCATGAAAAAGTCTTACAGCTAAGAAATGTTGTAGGTCCTACTATCTCCATGGCAAGAGGAGTCACTAAAAATAATAACAAAAAATAAATCTAAAAAGAAACGTACTCCTCTTGTTCTTTACCTCAAATTCAACAGTCTCAACTAACACTGCCAGCCACTGCACCTACCCACTCTGATAACTTATCTGCGGAGCATCTTTTGAGAACACTCAAATTGGGCCCTCATACTTTGTACATTATCAACATATTTATCTATTAATTGGGGGGGTGTAAAGGAAGACACTACCATAGGTGACAACTCGTAAGTATTAATTAATGTGATGATGCTGGGATGGTGATTACTGAAAAACGATAGCAAACTGAAAATCGGGTTACTTTCAAACTGAGAACAAGTTCTTGGTGGTGGAGCCGCTTTTGCTGGAGGTGTCGTCATGTGACTGGTAGCCAATCGGGGCTTTGATAGGGAGGTTTAGACGTTCTTTATACTGTTGTCTAAAGAGTGAGAGACAAAGAACAGAAATAAGGAATAGGACACCCAGATAAAACAACCTAATACTGCTACTTTGTGTCAAATTACATTGTAATAACCTTAATTCCAAAATTATTCTCTTAACCATGAATAAAGATTATGTGGATCTGTGGGTCTGACATTCTATTTAAACCAATATGGATTTATTGCTTCTGAATAGCTACTAATTAGCTCGCTATCCTTACTAGCAACTAACCTGCTTGTTAAATGTCAGCCATGTCAAAAGGCTGAAACAACATTTGGGAAATATCTATGTATTCTCTCATTTGCCATGCATTTCATTATGTAGCAGGGTCTTGTAAGCCAGGCTCGGTATCTTGGCATTTGGCAGTCAGCTCCAGGGACAAAATATTGCTGTTAAAGAGTAACCTAGCACACATTCAGCTGAAATCCAATGCATACTGCCTCATAAGTTTATAGGAGACTGCTTTTGGTCTTTTTTTCCCTTTTTTAATTTATGTATTTTTTTTTATTTTTATATATCGATGCTTGCCCCCTATGGGTACAACAGTGCCATTGAAAATGTGACATTTGTGACTACTTCGTTGTCTTGCATGCAAATGCAGGTTTTTTGCAACGCCCATGCAGCGTCTCAAAGCAATTTCAGAATCAACTGGTGTGTTTCGTAGCGTTCAAGATTTGCGTTGTGTAGAGTTAAGAAAATTAAACGTAGTTGTAGTTCAAAAATAACTGGGTAAATGTGGAAAAAAATTATTGGATATGGTCTATTTAAATATTATAGTCATGGAAGAAGTGAGCTTGTAGAAATAAGTCTAGTGTAGAAATAAGTAATAGATAAAGAAAATGTACACATGGTCTTAAAATATTACGTCATACATCACACAGAAAACTACTTCTTTTTTTGCCCCAACAATTAAGTAGAAGTGGTTTCTATATAAAAAAAAAACACATTCCGAGTCTGTATAAAATATATTTTGATGCTCAAAACTATAAATGATTAGGTTTTTTAAAAGAAACACTTACCCTATTGTCATAATGGCGTCCCTATTTTGGCAGTTGCCAGTCCAAATGGCTATTTTATCACCCTTAGGCCTGACATTGACAACCGCTCCACAAATGTCTTCACTGGCCTCATCAAACGATTCTCCAATTAAAGACAACAGCTACAAAACACACACATGCATTAGATGGTTGACAACCTACATGTGTATTACATTAAGAAAATATATATTTATACAGCAGTATGCATAACCATACGCAAATTATGCATTTAGTACATTTTCACAGCACCTGTGTATCTAACGTAGTGTAAGGTCAAAGGCAGGGGGAGGCATCATCATTAACATCAACCAGTCCTAGACCATGCTCTCATTTAGAAGGGTTTTGTTGAGGGGGGGGTATACACCGATCAGCCAAAACATTAAAACCAACTGCCTAATATGGTGTAGGTCCCCCTCGTGCCACCAAAATAGCTCTGACCAACCGAGGCATGGACTCCACAAGACCTCTGAAGGTGTGCTGTGGTACCTAGTACCAAGATGTTAGCAGCAGATCCTTTAAGTCCTGTAAGTTGCGAGGTGGGGCCTCCAAGGAACGGACTTCTTGTTCCAGTACATCCCAAAGATGCTCCATTGGATTGAGATCTGGGGATGTCATGTTTCTCAAACCATTCCTGTTTTTGCAGTGTGACAGGGTGCATTATCCCGCTGGGAGAGGCCACTGCCATCAGGGAATATTGTTGCCAAGAAGGGGTGTACTTGGTCTGCAACGTTTAGGTAGGTGGTACGTGTCAAAGTAACATCGAGATGAATGCCAGGACCCAAGGTTTCCCAGCAGAACATTGCCCAGAGCATCACACTGCCTCCGTCAGCTTGCCTTCTTCCCATAGTGCACCCTGGTGCCATCTCTTTCCCAGGTAAACTATGCATAAGTACTGGCCATCCACATGATGTAAAAGAAAATTTGATTCATCAGACCAGGCCACCTTCTTCCATTGCTCCATTGTCCGGTTTTAACGCTCCCGTGCCCATTGTAGGCACTTTGGGGTCAGGGGTCAGCATGGGCACTCAACACCTTTCTACCATGTCCTGCATTAAGGTTTCCGGCAATTTGTGCGACAGTAGCTCTTCTGTGGGATTGGACCAGACGGGCTAGCCTTTGTTCCCCACATGGATCAATAAGCCTTGGGCGCCCATGACCCTGTCGCCGGAACACCGGTTGTCCTTTCTTGGACCATTTTTGGTAGGTTCTAACCACTGCATACCAGGAACACCCCACAAGACCTGCAGATTTGGAGATGCTCTGATCCAGTCGTCTAGCCATTACAATTTGGCCCTTGTCAAAGTCGCTCAGATCCTTACGCTTGCCCATTTTTCCTGCTTCCAGTACATCAACTTAAAGAACTGACGGTTCACGTACTGCCTAATATATTCCACCCCTTGACAGGTGCCATCATAAGATGATCAATGTTATACACCTGTCAGTGGTTTTAATGTTATGACTGATCAGTTTATATAGGACTACATCGTTATTTTTTACAATTATGGTGCTTTAGTGTCAAGCTAATCCACACAGGTGCCAACTATTTTAGAGGGCACATTAGAGAAACCTAATATCTCACCAAACACAGTACAACTAAAGTGATGAGAAAATTGTGAGTATGTGCACGTGGTCCATCTATGGCAACCTGGCAGCATGTGACCATATGCATGTGGCTGAATGCTTTACCGTCTCCATCCAGTAGCGGTCGAGGTCATTGTGTCTTTGCTGTTTGCTGAGGGTCATAAGCCACCGGCCGCCCAGCTTGTTCCTGTCGTCCTCCCACATGGGCTTGATTCCATCCTGGCAAGAACACAGCAAGGACCACATTAACATGGAGCCCTTTACAGTGCTTCCATACTTCAAACATGTTATGGCTTACATTTAAAGAAAAATTATTTGTGTATGTACCCCTGCGTTATGTTAAAAGACAAACTAAAAGTGCGGTAATGTTTTTTTTTGTCCGAAAGCAGAATATGAAGAATGTATCCTTTCAACGTGTGCATTTTCTGTTTGATAGAAACAGCTTGAGTATGGCAGAGAGATTTCCTACTTTTTATAATAATCCTTACCTTAAATAAGCAATAGTCACATCCAAAGCCGAGCTTACTTGGTTGTTGAATGTGGTTATATAATCTGAAAGATAAAACACATGGGCCTGGTCTGATTGCTAGTGGCATTCTCAAAAATGAAATGTTATTAAATTGTAGTCAGGGAGTTTGGCAATCACACTCTACCAATCTACACACAATAACCCTAGTATTTAGGTCTGACATTCTTTAATTTAATGAGGCACATTGAAAGTTAAGACTTGTGTTTGTGTACTCCTGCTCAGCCAGATCGATGGGAAGGGAGGGACAGTGAACTGCAATATTTAGGTCTCCAAATAGGTTTTAAGTAATCTAGGCTTTGACTGGGTCACTAATGGAATTTCAGAAAATGTTCAAATACCACTCAAGTGTTGTCTTCCTGAAAATTTAGCCTTTAACCTAGTCATAGGTGGTAAAATGTACTCTGGAACAAGTTTGTCTGCCTTTTTGTACGAAGCAAACAGCATGACGATTAAAGTTCTTGATCATCTCTCCTATCCCTTTCACACATACAAGCCGGGTTTTACCCGGGTCATTGAACACGGGTTCCCCCCTTGTTGCACCCCTTCAGACAGCACTTTGGTCCTGGGAAAGACCTGGGTCGCCACCGTTCCCACACACAACCCTGGTCTGTAAGCTCCTTTCTTGTGCGTCACTGTTGGAGGTATTCATAACGTGCTTTAGAGAGAGATGTTTACCTTGTTCAGTAAGCAAGAAAGCATGTAATATTGCCGTATGCCATGGTATCTTAACATGCCTGTAATTTTCTTCTTAATTTCTTCCTCCCCTCAAATGGACAGCTCTCTAACTTCGGAATCAGTCCAATTTTCCATTGCTGCAGTTGTTAATCCGACAACAGGCTGGATGAGTTAATGTTGTACTGCTACTGTTGTATTGTACTGTATTGCATTGTCGAGTAAAGCCTGGTTTATACTTCTGCGTGACCGCAGCAGCGAACGTAAACGTTCATTTGGCGCTCATGTTCGCACAGTAGTTTACCTACATACTTCAGCATAAATTTAATGAGCCCACTAGGTGGCAGTGTCGCATTCAGTAATCCAGAATGTACAGAAAATCGTAGAAGCACAGACACGGAAACTCCCGTTCATGACCCATGAAAGTATAAACAAAGAGATAGAAGGTTGCGCACTGCTTTTCATATTTTCTTATATCAAATCAAGTTTGTATTTATATACATGTATTTGTAGAGTACGTTTAAAACTAGCAAGAGCTGACGAAAGAGCTGTACAATACATGCACATACAGTTTATCAAACAATACAGAAAACAGTTGTTACATATCGCCTACAGGCTACGCTATGTACAAGCTTAGTGCATAGAAAACCATTAATATGATTCTAAAGCTTTTGAAAAATCAGCCTATCTGCTCCATTTCATTGTGTTTTCATTTGTTTTGGATACAGCCAAAATGTTACCGAATATCTAGTCCCTAGTATCTATCTACTTGCTTCCTACCCTGTTCAACCAATCAGCGATTGTTTGACGCACTAAGAAGACGCTTCACACGATACACTGTTAGGATTTGGAAGGACTCTACAAAGACTTTATGAAGCTACACAGAAATTTACGTTCTTCTTCGCAGAAGTATAAACCAGGCTTAACCCTTTCACACCGCAGCCAAGCCAGGCTGACCCCGGAATAACCCAGGTGACAACAACCAGGGTAGAATAACCCAGGTCACAACAACCCGGGTGACAACAGCCAGGGTAGAATAAGCCAGGTCACAACCACCAGGGTGGAATAAGCCAGGTCACAACCACCAGGGTAGAATAACCCGGGTCACAACCAGGGTAGAATAACCCGGGTTGACCCTTTCTCACCAACAGTGAGAAAACAAATATTGATTTTTTATATATGAAAGGTGGCAATGTACGAAAACCCCATTTAGTTTATAGTTCGAGTGCTTTATCGCTTGTATTTATAAACATATTTATGGCCCTAACACAACACATTAACAATCCTTAGGAAATTACAATGTAATAGCTTTAAAAAAATACTACATAATTGCATGACACTTAAACTTCTTCAGTTATTGGTTGATTGTTACATTGACATCATGAAGCTGGTAGAAGGTGCACTCACGCCCAGAAGTCTTCCACTGTGTCAAACTTAGAGATGAGGCGCAGGTTCTCTGTCCAGCTTTTGCTCTTGTCGTTCTTGAAATACCATAATGCCCACCTATTGAGCAAGGGAGAAAATTAGCAAAAGGTAGTTCTAATCAGAAAACAGGTCTGAAGGTTACTTCATTTAGTTGTCAACAATGAATTGGGCATCCAATCTACTTATGCAAACAAGTACACTAACATGTGGACAAAGTTGGTTGTGTATGGTTGAAGAAAACGAAACTGAACGATAATTATTCTAAACCTTTTTTTCATGAAGGGAAATATGCTTAGCCTTACTAAATGCTTATTCTGATATTAAAATAACAGTTACTACAGTTGGAGTAAACCATCCCAGACCTATGCATCATGGCTATAAAGCCCCAAACACACGATACACTGCTGTCATTCTGGAGGACAACAGTATCTATATATACTACATGAAAGTACTGTGTTCGCTCAGTTTGCTGTATGTTTTCTTAAACAGGATTCATGCCGGAGTAGCAAGGCAGAAACCGCTGCTTGCAAAACTTAGATGGCCCTCTATAGTTCTGTGGCAATGTTCTATGGATAAAACTATCAGGTTCTATAGGCGATTGTAACAACTCAGTTGTGCTTTGAAGCCTCGCAAAAAAACCATTATGGTTCAATTCACCTGGAATATTGAAAAATAAACGTAAGATTTAGTAAAACATAGGCATATAAAGATGCTTTGAGAGACAGTTAAATTGTGATGCAAATGTGATGATTCAAATCGGTATTATGAAACATGAATTGTGATACAAAGGGCCCTAAAGCTAAAAATTGGCTTGTGTGGTAGTGGAGGCTAACGCTAACGGTTTTATGTATACACTTTGTGTTGTGATATCGCTGTCATGGTTGTATATGGTCATGATGACCATAACTTGTATGACAGACTCATCTGTAAAATGCTGTTTCAAAAAAGGGTAGTTGTTTCTGCGGTTTCTAGGACAGCTGTCCCGTTCACAGGCAGCTCCATTGCCCAGGCAACGAGTGCCAACCTCACATGAACTTAACTGTCAACCGTATTTCGTTTTGGGTAAGCAAGCCGAAATGTCTGGCATCCACAAAATGCCAGTGGCCCACCACCAAAAGGGGGCAGCAAAGAAGATGGCATGTGGCAAATGCCACAAAGAGGGCCAGGAGTCTCAAAATTTGTAGGTGTTGACAGTACATCGTAGGTTGCTCTAACACTAACGCTATTTATTGCCGATTCCATTCCACACAAACCCTTCCAGGTAATTTTTCTCTGCTGTACACTTCTCCAGGTCATCCATCACCCTTGTTCAGCTTGAACACAGTGTCGGCAGTCTGTGCTGCTTCCTTCCTTCTTTTCTGAATTATTATGTGACGCGTCAGTGACGCACACATCTTATTATCGCAAAGTCATTATTATGTGATTACGTCAGCATGACGCAATCATACTGTTATCACAGTCATATTTTTTATTATTATTATTATCATCATGTATTTGGCGCCTTAACTATGCCTGCAGTATTGACTATCGATATCATTCCAGTGCCAAAAGGTCTTATGATAATGCCTTCCAGTGCGCTAACATACAGCTAAGTGATCGGTTCACGTGTTATATTTTTTATTATTTTTAATCGGGTTTTGGCCCCATTGAAATTACTGGGGAGAGGGTTTTCACTGGGAGAGAGTTTTCACAGGCATATACCACCATCTAGCGTTGATGTTATGCATTTGCAAGTTGTTTATATACTGACTGTCTTGGCTACGCCTAACACCAGTTAACTGCATCAATGAATGACTCTGTCTGGTTATTTGATATGTAAACATGGCCTCAGAAGTGGGATAGCAAACTCATAAAAAACAAAAAACACAGCGCCAACAGTCGTTGCCAACAATTGCTAATTTGGAGTGAATAGTTTACAGGTGTGTCCCATGTGACAACTTATAGTGGTGTGGTGGCACATACTCCAATTATGACCTGATGAAGACCGATTTGGTCAAAACCTCTTATATGCGTTAATAATTACTACTAGTGGGAGCAGAATTGGAGTTGCGGACATTTTTCTCCTTGACAATCTATTGTCTTTCCTGCACGTCTCAAATCGCTGTTTCGTATGTATGGTAGAGTACAACCTAACTACAGTGAGGTATGTCAAATTATTCTTTGGTGGGGGGCAAACTGACTATGAACACTACTCATTAATAACTACCTCCCAAATCGCTAGAAATTGCACACTGATGATTTGAATCCAATCCTTGGTGCACGAGCTTGAACTGTGGCAGGTTTATATTGAACGCATTGTCAGTGAAAGACCAAACCATATAAAACCAAATAGAATCAAGTCATCATATATGTCCGCTGTCACAAGTCGGCTCTCGCTTGCACAAAGATTATGGAAAGACACCTAAAAAGTAGCAATGAAGATTTTTTATTCATACCAACAACCCACACACAAACAAAGGATGCCCTCCCTAAACCAACAGCCTATGAGCATGATGCCATGGGAAAAACCAGGGCCTGTCTGGAGGCACTAGTGGCATTATATAGGCCTCCCTCCAAGTGGAACCTGAGTCCTGATGAGCTATTCCCCATAACTCCGCCCACTGACTCCTGTCTTAAAAAGGAAAACAGAACATAGTGACAGGTATAGGCAGAGCCGTCACACCACAATTAGATTATAATGAAGCGGCAATGCCAATTTAACACCAAAAAACAACCATGTCAACAAACAGGGACGGGTGTCCTGACTGGTCACTTAAGATCCCGTGGCACCGGTCGTAAAGTGTATACCAGACATCAAGTGTACATCGGTGCCCTGGCTAAATTCCCACACTGGCCCCATATCTATCATGGTCACTAATTGATTCCTTTAGCTGCCAATTGGCGAATCAATCTGCTAATCTGACCCTTGTGGCTCTTCAGTTGATTTTAAAACCTGTGTGGTGAACATGTGGGTGCTTCACATTTGCGACTTAACTGTGAGAATCCACCTATAGTGTAAAGCACTTTGGGTTACTATCAAGTGCAATCTATTATCTTGCGTCTGATGAGGAAACTATACCTAATCTTTTCTTATAGCCTCTGGGTAGAATGATTGAGTTGGATTGTGTGCAGCAGTCCCACTCAGTGCTAAAACATGGTATTGGGAAAGACCTTGCAATGCAAGTTTGACTCACCAAACCAAAAACTTCGTTTCATTATTTTCCTTAACTTGGGTTTCTGTGCGGAACTAAATTACAAAAGGTTCAAGTGTGCAAACTGAACCATGGTTTACAAACCAAAAATATTCAGCCTATTAATACTTTTTTATACTTATTTATAATTTTGGCTTTGTCATTTTTGGGTGGTGTACAGATTAATGAGTGGGGGGAAAATGTAAGGGGTTTGAACACTTTATAAATGTACTGTGCATGAAACATGCCAAGATCAACTAATAATACACATACTTGTTTTGCAGTGGGTGTTTGATATACTGCTCTGAACTTGCAGACAAGGGTCCAGGTGCGTCAGTTTGAGGTTCTTCGGTATCAGTTGTTTTCTACAGAAGAGAGGTTAACGTTGCACAAAATAAATAGCCATAGTTAACACTTGCATTACCAAACCAATTAATAGTGTTGCATTGGATGTAAATGAAGAATAACTTGAGAATTTCAGGAAAGTTGTCGCAAAAAAAAAATCTTCCTTCAGTCAATCTTTTTCCATTACCATTTGTCTGTACAAATGTACAGGTGGCGCAAAAGTGAAGGCTTGTCTGAATAGTTTTGGTTTTGTGGAGGAATGGAGTGGGGATCAATCCTGGGAACCCCAGTATTTCCCTGTTTCCAGGGGAAAAAATATGTAGAGCTAACGGGATATAAAATTAAAAGGTAGAAACGGATTTATACACATTACAGCTCTCTTTGCGTAATGTCTTTTGTCGCTTTTACTCTGAAATGTGGAAGGGACAATTGGAAGGTTTTAACATTTATTTTGTTGCTTAGGATTGATGTCTTTGATCTTTTGATAGTTTATCATCGAGGCCGTTGTCTAGTCAAGAGTTGAACGGCCCCGGCCGTACGTTGTGATTTAAGTTAGTAACGATTGAGGTTTGGTATATAGAACACATTAACACATTTTTGACTGACTGGTTATTCCACTGAATGCCATGTCTGGACAGAGGTTTACTTCAAAATGAATCCAAATTTAAGTGTAAAATATGATGAGAATGGGTTGGCAATTTTTTACAAAAGTAGTACTGCAGTTTTCAGTATATGTAAGTATCCAAAATTGAGGATTAGTGTTCAGTGTCAACCACCACGCAGTGGCAAGTTCAATATGGCCATGACCATAACAGTGAAAATGTGGAATAATCTAGGGTAAACGTCCCTATTAAGCCCAGTGCCATATCAACCCACTTGCAACTTCTGAGTCAAATAAATAAAACATTTTTTTATGTATTTTCCAATGAAGCTGCTAGTTATATGAATTACACATTTTACTGTAGGTCAATTACATTTGTCTACAATTAGTTATTGAAGAAAATGTGAAACATGTGCCAGCTGATCCCGAAGAAGTTGCAAAAGAACATTGATGATTTTGGTACCCTTGGAAGAACACATTTGCATATTTCTACTCCTGTTTTTGGTCAGAATTCATTTTTTATTTAAGACTTATCACTTAAAATTTGATAAGACATATGTTAAAATATTACTTGAATTAGAAATGTTTTATTATTATTTTTTTTTATCAAAATTTGTTTTAGCATGCTGGCAAACTGACCACATGCTGCATCAATACAGTAGTTGCACAGTATGGTTTGTTGCAATGCCATAAAGCATGACAAGTAGATATGCACAGATACTACTTGGTGGTATTGGGTCGATACTGGGCTCCAGTACTCGGATCGGGTATCAAAAAATATTACCATATCAATGTCCGATACTTATGCTAAATTATAGTTTTGATTCTCAGCAGTAAAGTCAATTGTTAAATAAACGTTCTATTAAAAAATTACGATTACGTGAAAGCAGCACTTCAGTCACAGCCATGTTCCAACTAAAAACCTATCTTGGAGAAAGACAACACACTGGTACGGAGCAGACAAAATCCGTCTCCCCGCCTTGGCAAATTTGCGAACACCATTAATTTATATAGCTATAGTGTTCATATCATCTGCGCAGTGTAGCAGGCCTACGTACAGCAAATGGCTAGTCAGCTGAGCGCAGCCTCTTGTTGTTGACGACAGGAGAAACAGACTGTGTATGAAGCCTAGTGAAAACGCAGATGCTGCTTTTTGTAGGCAGGACAAACGCGTTTTCTGTTTGTTTTTTTAAAATCAAGTGATTAAACAGTGACTGCTCCAAATCTGTGTTACTTACTAAACGTTTATTAATAAAAACAAATTAATACATTCAGTTTATCTAATAGTGACAGTTTGTGTCGAAAAAAGGTTTTTAATTTTACCGAGTTGATACTTCGGTGTAGCCACGCCGTGTCCTTAAAAAGCCCTAACCTCCTATGGCCAACTTTGACATTAGTTTACTTCTTTGTCTGGGAAAAATAATGTATATGCTGCTACAGATACTTTGAAAAACTCACTGCCTTTACAGTTACATGGTTGTTTACCTAAATTAAGGCAAAAATATTAAAAACGTGTATGCTGAAAACCACGAAAGTGTAAAACAACTTGGCTTTTTTATGACGCGGCCCTAGTCAACAACAATTCTAGGTTTCAGAACGACAGTTTGCCAAGGTACTGCTTGCAATTGCGTTTGTACACACATAATCAGTGCCAGATAATCACCGGGTCGAAAACACATTTCAAAACATCTCAATAAAATGTAGGTCCCATTGCAAGACCATTGCTCAGTATTATTTGTACATATCTGCTTATTTAGCCTATAAAGCGGTAATAAACAGGCATATTCTCTCGTTGAAATACTATCGTTTTCCCTGCCTCCCTCCAGTTCTCGCCAAAT